>NMRB01001497.1:115736-151918 GCA_002633025.1 Notospermus geniculatus
AGTTCCTCGGGGAAATCCCATGGGGAATCCCCGTGAGATTTTGAAATTTTCCCGGCGATAAACATTTATTTCGCCCAAATTCATTGAAATAATATTAATAAAAGATTTTTCTTGAACGTTTTAGTGTATATAAAACGTCGGCGAACCCGTAATTTGATGATTCAAAGATGCTGGAAATCACACCGGGATCAGTTTCAAGAATCCCGCGAGCAATGAATGAAATTGGGGAGCTATCGCGGGTCGCGATAGCTGAACGAGATTTCATTTTCAACTCTCGCGACTACATCGCTTTAACAGAAGATTGATTAGAACCATCTTGATCTGTACACTCCCAATGAGTTCTCAAGACTATAAAGAGCATGCCATTGGCCTACTCACTATCAGTAAAAAGCCTATTTTCAAGTTACATTATACACCACACTTACCAATTTTCTTTAGTTCCTCGCGACACTGTAGACCACACTTACCAAGTTCCTTCAGTTCCCCGAGACATGCTTGGATCAACATCTCCAGCAGACGTCTCTTGATTTCTTCAAATGGACGAATCAAAGTGTTTTTATCACGGATGAGTTCAAGGCAGGAGAAAACTTGGCCACGTTCCTGAAAAAATTAGAAATCACACTTTATACCTGCTGATACTTTCTCGTCAGGAAAATCGGGAGAATCGAAGGCATTTCAGTGACAGTACCTTCCAGGCACTCTTGCCAGATCCTTCAACCCCTTTCCACATGATCGTGAAGAGTATTATCAGAAGATTCTGGCATAATTCTTCTGCTCGTTCGGCCGATTCGCTTCGTTCTAGCACCACTCCTAACTGTTTCAACTGCTCAGCCACAATATCCTCATCACGTCCCATATCCATGCCGCCATCTTGGATATCCATATCACAATCTGCGGCAGCCTCGGTTAGCAAATTCGACAGCGATTGTGAACTTGCGTTTGACGTCCGCGTGCGAGTCCGATGCTGCGTAAGGTCCTCCGTACTCGCGCTTGAACTGCGACTCTCTAGCGGATGAAAAGAAAGTCGCCCTTGCAGCGTACTTGCATCGATGTCATCATCGGCGGAGATCAAATCGTCGAAGAATTTCGTCTTCATAAACTGCGGCGTCATACAAAGTGGAGATCCGTATTTCAAATCTGACGTTTCTGCAGCAACATCACGATTTAATGGCAAGTCTTTGGGGCGATTTTTTTCAGCTGAAGACGCACTACAACTGGTTGCTATGGGTACGTCCTGCGCACCCAGCGTTGTGCTCTGTTCTAAGGAGCTAGAGCTCGATTTGGATGTCATGGTGTCAGTTTCCGTTGAATCAGAAATTGTAATCGGGCTCAGGACAGGATTCATGGTGGCTTCGGATATCACGGCATTCACAGTATCTGGACGGAGGATGAACATTTTGACGATGACTTCCTGCCAGGCGAGTTGTTTAGCGATGTGTTTGGCACCGAGATCTTTGCCCCCTTGGAACAGGGCAGCAATAAGCCGTCTGCTGGCCTGGAGTTTTGTGTCGACATCAGAGTTGTGGGCAAGTTGAAGCACGCTGACGACTCCATTAAAGGCAGTGACAGAATCTGGAATGAAAATGATTCAATTTCAAACTTTTTTCAATGTGTTCTGTTGAAGTTTTCTAAAAGCCTGGGGGAGGGGGCAATTTGGAAAGAATTTGAAGAAAGATTCTTCAGATGGTTGTTGGTTACAACCTTTTTTCAAATATTTTTTATTCGGCACCATAGAATGTGAGAAAACTTCGACAGACAATGCCGTCTGCTAAACTCCGGGGTAGACGAGTTAGGTGGTAAGAAAATATGGATCTACAGTATTCAACTTTTTAGACCTGACCTGACGTCAATATCTGGTCCAGTAACGATGTCACCATCTCTATCGACAGAGGCTGTCCCTGTAACAACTGGATGAGGCCAAGGTAACCAGTGTCTTGCAGACGTAACTTTCCCTTGTTTTTGTCGTAGACCTTGTCTGTCTTCAATAAGATACCAGTCACCTGAACACGAGACAAGACAAAAAGGTCAACTCTCTTTCAAATTCATAATTGACAGGCTGAAATATTTGTCACATCTTGGATGGTTACATCTGGTTTGATTTGTAACTTGTTACATCCTTGACTGAGTACAGCTTCTGTGGTTTATTTCACAATCATTGAATTGTTGTCTTTCAGATGTAGATGTAACAGTGTGGGATGTAACAAAATATGACATTTTTGAGACTTTTCATGAAATAAGTTAGTAGCGCGATAGAAACTACCGATCAATTTTGTATACAGAAGAAAATACAGAATTCAGCTCAGAATGTGACAACAAACAAACCTTCAGAACTTTTTCCTTCAGGTCCGTCGAGTAGTCCGTATTGGTCAACAACGCGAACAAGGACTCGCCCATCTCCGGTTCAAACATTAGTAAGTGAAGCTGGTCGCCGTGGTGAGGCTGCTCCAGGAGAACCGCCAACATGTCCAGGGTATCGGCAACCTGCAACAGAGGAAGTGCAACTTATCTGCTCCCAAGTTTGAGCAGACGATATCTTCTGTTGAAGTTTTCTAAAAGCCTCGGAAATGAATTGGAAAGAATTTGAAGAAACATTCTTCAGATGATTGATAGAAACAACCTTTCTTCAAATATTTTTCAATCCATACCATACGATGTGAGAAAACTTTGACAGAAGACGTCGTCTGCTGAACTCCAGAGGTCGATGAATTACGTCAAATATCACAGGCAAAATCCAAATATTTCAAGTCTAACAACGGATAAGCAAGACGTGCACCCCCCTCCCCCTGCTGGGGTTTCTGGCCTGCGACCCTCTCAAATGGGCTTTGCCTGGTCAGATAATTGACGCAAACATGCTGACCTGAATTCCTGGCAAGAACCCTGACCATGTAACCTACCAATGTTTCTTCCCTGACTGTATGTATAAATGCCATGACTTGTGAAAGCTCATCTATCGTGATATCCTTCTGAATGTAATACTTGATGAGGCCAAACAACGACGCACGGATGGACTGTGTGTCTTCTGCGTTGAACTCGAAACCGAAGTCGACTAGAACGTCACTGGAAAGAATCAACATATTTGTATACAAGAGACTGGGGTCATAATGTGAAGTGCTTTCAGACTGTATTACAGTGGAAAGCGTCCTGATAGGCAAGTGGTTATCAGGTCCGCTAAGCAAGTGGCAGGCCCCGGGTTTGAATCCTTGGCCATATGGGATTAATCGTCCCCGGCTCTTCACGTCCGTCGCATGGGACAGTAAACCCTGGTGCCTTGTACCTTGTTCCTTCACAAGGGCAAGTAAGAGGCCAAATCCAAGTGAGGAACATGAGTGGCTTGAGATGGCCTCTTCCATAGTTAGCAGGGCCTAATGCTATAGCTTCGGCCATGATGGAAGCATACAAATACGGTACAATACAATATTTAACCAGTTTTACCTATAATTTGTCCGAATTATGTCTAACATATATTGCACGCCATATTTCTTCCTAAAGAATTTCTTGTCATCCTTGATGATGGTGGACAGATATTGAATGTGCCCTGAAAATAGAAATGTTAAGTGAAAATAAAGAGAAATTCTCAGGCAAAAGTACCAGTAGGCGCTTGTTGCAACAGAAGAAAGGGTTGAAGGCCTTACAATACAATAGCTGAAATGTACGTCTCTGCAGGTTGACAACTTTAGTGGACAGCAGTGATAATAATTTAGTAAACTGAAGACCAATGACGATCACTTGCGACAAGGGCCTGCTTTTGCTTGCGCGGGTCACATCTGTGACCCGGTCTGTGAAAACCCGGCCAAAGTCGCTGGGGAGTGACATAGGCCTTGATCATACCTGCGCTTTGTTGCACAAATTTGCCACTAACAGACTGTCGTTTTTCCATTGTGACGGCACTCCCTACATAACTTATCAACCCTGCGGTGTTCAGCGACTTTGGCTGGGTTTTGCCAGACTGGGTCAAATTTGTTCACAATCTTACCTATTCTAACTGGGAAGTCACTTTTACTCCAGATCCTAAAGTCAAACAGTAGATACTGGTAAACATGATACAATAACGTCTTGTTCGTGTGCATGATGGCCTCGACCAGTAACTGTACCGCCATTAATACGTGGACGTCAATCAGGCTTGGACCGACTTTCTGTAAGAGGGCACCGATGATCGCCACGCTGTTTGTTCGTACCATCACTTCCTGGTTGACGGGGCTGCTCTGGATCATTGTACGGAGGAGGGTGAGGAATGCAGCGACTTGGTTCTGCTGGAGTTTGGCATCTGAAGGACGGAGATACAAAGACTATACCTACGACTATTAATTTGAGAGGCTCTGGCATTTCCGGAGCTTACCAGCTAGGACTAGGAGGCCACACAGTGATATTGTAGTACATGGAAGCACGGCAGCATACGGCTTTTGCGCTCCAAGGAGCGTGATTCCTTGCAGTGGTTTCTTGTGAACCCCGTCCCAATCGCGAAAAACTGCCCCAATCCCAGCAAAATTTTATATGAGCACCGCGAAGCGCTCATAAATATGAGATATAACTGACCTCGAGCTGAAAAACTCGGAATTATTTCCCAGTCCTCGCTAGCGCTGTCCGACTGCAGTGTATCCTGTCGTTCAAACTGAGGCGACTCAACCTGGTCAATAGATGGCGCCAACCCGCCATCAACGACGTGCTCCAGGAGGGGAAAGATGACTTGAATGCCTCCGACACAGTTGATGACGTCCTTGATGTCCCACGTGACACACTGCGTCCCCGTGAAGTGACCGTGGTGCTGATTGATGGAGAGGTCCAGGCAGACGCCATTCATACAGGCCTAAAAACAAAACTCAACTGTGACCCTCCGCTACAAAACCAGTGTTAAATCGCACGGAAAATGAGCCTAAACGTACTAATATGGAGGTAAAGAAGAAAGAATCACTCAAACTTCACAACAGACAGACAGACAATACTGAAATTGACAAATACGTTGGTCCCAACTTGCCAACCCTGTCAAGCTAATTTGTGACGAGATACTGGCTGCATAGGGGGAACTCACCTTAGCATTGTAATGGACAAGGAGTTTGTTCCCAAGTTCAGCAATTTCAGATTCATCCGATCTGAAAGGCGTCAAACTGTTTGGACCTGAAATGGAAGAGAGGCATTATACAGGGTGTCCCAAAAATGTCCTGGGCAAATCAGGCAACCTCAGAATACCAAAGTCTGCTGCGGATCCAACACAGTCATCAACATGTGAGGTGGTCTAGGAAAACCCATCGATGTCGCGTTTGAGGAAAGTGTTAATGGCCTTGGTGAACCCGCACATTTCAATAGCTGAAATGTACTACGTAACAGGTAAACAGTAGTAGATCAATGCACAGGCAATCTGACAGCACTTGTTGATCACTCAGTGACTTCTGACGGGTTTTCCTAGACCGCCACGTATATGTGACCCGATCTTGCAAAAGTAAGGGCACATTGCAACAGAAAAAAGGGTTAACAGCCTTACAACACAATAGCTGAAATGTACATCTCTGCAGACAATAGTCGTGGACAGCAGTGATAACATTCGAGTAAACTGATGACCAAAATGATGATCGCCAGCGACGGGCGCCTGTTTTTGCTGGAGCGGGTCACATATCTGTTTTTCAAGATACCTACCCAGAGAATAAAGACACTTTGCCTGCCCTGGCTGCAAAGCATCCTGGAAAACGCACACAGACCCTAATCTGCCCTTCAACGCTGTCGGGGTCCCAAACACCGTGTCCTGGGTCCCAGTTGGTATGGTCTGCACGGCTGTATTATTGGCCGCTGGTGCCCAGTTACTTGGTAACAGGAACTTGAGTGAGTGGGCACGAGGTTTGGTCTCCGGTACAGTCGAGGGGTGGAGGACTTCGAAGGTGCCGTCGTAGTTCATCATACCCGGGCCGTAGGTGCCAATACGACAGAGTGAAATGGGCTGCAATGAGATGAATAGGAACAGTCAACCGCGCGTATTGCCAAAAGATGGCAGCAAAATTCTAGCAGACCAATACACAGGAAAATCCACGTGATTGATGCTCGATCAAGAATGAACGAGTCCGCTATCGGCTATATGCATTGAATTGGGCTGTAGTGACACCTATTGGTAAACTCACTGACAGCTCCTATTGGAGGAGAATCAACGGCCATGGCTGTGGTGAAATTCAACATCTGCAACAGGCACTGACGTTGTCACTATGCCAAACTGACAGCCCAGCCCACCCAAATTTACCTCTGTGACTGTCGGGATCTTCAACTGTGAATTCATCTTGAGCTTCCCGTCGATGTAGACAGACAACTGACTGTTGGAAAATGGACGCCTGGCACCGGTGTGGCAGATTTCAAGAGAGTGCTGGAATGAAGGATTAAGTTGATTGGACTAGAATTAAGGTCAGTTCAAAGTGACGAAATCCTGAATATACTGTACTTCTCCCCGCCTAGCGTCCGGCCAGGTCTTGACACAGTGTTAAAGTTAAATGTTAAATTTTAAAGTTTGGGTTTATAGTCTGATATCAACTACAGTAGAGGTTTGCATCCGACTTTACACTTTATCCCAGTCTATCCTGAAACCTTTCAGTAGAACTCAGATGAGCTGCTCATTCAGCGCTACAATCTGAGCATTTCTGACCAGTACCCATTTATACACCTGGGTGGAGAGAGGCCAGTAAGGCAAAGAGACTTGCCCAAAGTCTCACGCCACAGTGGGATTTGAACCTGGGACCCTCTGACCGCTAGTCGGAGGCGCGAACCACTACACCACCGTGGTGGATGAAGTTGATAGAGTTGATAGGACTAGAATGGGGAACTTTCCTACCGTCAGAGGCCACTACGAGTTAGCGGTCCAAGAACGTCATGAAATTTGACGTCACAGGGCAGAAATGCATGCCACAACGTCGTCCATAATGACGTGGACGTCGTGGCTCACGCATTTTGACGTCAGATTTCATGAATTTTGTGACGTTCTTGGACCGCTAGCAGGCGGCCTCTAACAGCAGGAAAGTCCCCCATTACATGTCTGTTCAAAGTGACGAATCACGGAATATATAAAGGCAGAGTGACAGATCAAGAAGTGAACAACAATTGTCAGGAAATATGTTAATTACATACCCATTGTTGATCGTTTAGCGGATGATCGGGCAAGGATACAGCGTGATAGTCTTTCTTCATCACCACGGCAACCACAAGTTCACATTCAGCTGTGAAAAACGCTTCAAAACCAGAACCACCGGCTGTGAAGAAACTGGAAAGAGAAGTATCCAATCAGAGAGGAGGAAATCAGGAACCTCGTACCCAGGTTGCAAAGACGGGGTCGCAATGGATCATACAACATGTCACGTAGACCTCCATAGCCTTGATAGCCTTGTGGTTATCACGTCTGCTCAGCAAGCGGCAGGTCCCGGGTTCGAATCCAGCCCCGGCCATATGGGATTGATCATCCCTGGCTCTTCCGTCCGTCGCATGGGACAGTAAGCCGTGGTGCCTTGTACCTTGTGTCTTTGCAAGGGCAAGTAAAGGACCCCATCCAAGTGAGGAACATGAGTAGCTTGAGATGGCCTCATCCATACTCACCAGGGCCAATAATACCTTGGCTTCGGCCCCGCTAGAAAAATCTAATGAATCTGGCGTTACCTGTATAACTGCCTCCTGTGCTTTGGTGCCCCAAGATTATCCTTTGGGGTCGCCCTCCGGTTGCCATTGGCGACATCCAATGAGACCCATGCATGGAAACTGAAACCACCACTCGGCCATTTTCTTATCCCAGGAATTGCAATACCCTGAAAAGTATTGAAAATGACACATTTCAGAGGGACACCGTTCCATTAAAACTCACAGATTGATATGGTACTGGGTGTTGATCATCTTGGATATACATGTAGAGCTTGTGCAGTGGCTCATTGTGACGTCACTTTTGACTGGCGGTCCGCCATGGTGATGTCAACGACAAAGTTTGCTACGTATACTATGTAAATCACGTCATGGTTGAAGAGACACACACGCCACTTGCGCCAATGACAAAGTGCGCCATGTGGGTCGCCAACGTCGTTTGACGTCAATTTGACCGTCAAGATGGCGGATATTTTTGTGATGATATCATCTGCACAGAGCTCTGCGGCCAATATGACGCACATACCGCATGAGGCTCCGTGATGTCGAAATAGTAGAGCGCCCCCTCGCGGCCGTCCCTCCTCGCCATCACTGCCATCGCCTGCATGATACGACTGCAGTACGGATTCTGCTGATCTTCCTCGTCAGGTCGAAGGAGCTGTATCAGCTGTTTTAGTTCAGTCGCCGTGATGGAGTACGCACCGAGGGTTTCCAGGAGGCTGAGAAGGTTCCCTGAGAAAGAGACAAGGTGTGAATGCACTGCCCCCTGTGGGAGTTACCTCGTGTGGGTTGGCTCTCAACGGGCAATTTACAACACAATAGCTGAAATGTACGTCTCTGCAGGTTTACAATAGTAGTGGACAGCAGCGATAATAGTTGAGTAAACTGACGACCAATGATGATCACCTGCGACAAGTGCCTACTTTTGCTGGAGTGGGCCACAAATGCGACATCTGACGAGTTTTCCTAGACAGCTAACCCAAATCCAATTCAGTTATGTAAAAAGACATTTTCATCTGGCTCTCACCCTGCCTCTACCTACCCACAGCCTTTGGATTAATCTGTTTCTGTCGACTCAGCACACACAATATGGCACCGATCATCCCCTCACTCGTAAACTGCATCTTATTGTGTATACTAGCGCCACCTAGTTGTAAGAGACACTCCGACAACCAGATTTGAAGGTCATGTGACTGGATGTCGGGCAGCCAATGAACCAGCATCAGCGCGGCTTGTCGGTTATGAATAACTTGTGGTTTGTCTGTTGTGAAGTCGCTTTCAACAACCTAAGGTAGAAAAAGATCGGTTGGAATCAAAAAAGTTAAAGCCACACTGTACTGAATACACCGATGTCACATCTCGCACGATCACAGCGCCCCTGGTAGAATTTCTGTCGGCTACTTCCGTTTTCAACCTCACTACCAGGAGTAGAGGCAAAAATTTCCTGGATTGAGGTTGAATCATGCGCATTGGTTCCTAATGCTGCCACCAGTGGATTGATCCGTGGCGGCGGTATAGAGAACCAACACATGTTTTTCAACCTCAAGGAAATATTTGCCTTACTCCTGATAGTGAAGTTGAAAACCGAAGTGGCCGTCAGAAATTCTACCTGGGGCACTGCGATCGAGCGAGATGTGAAATCGCAAAGTCCTCTGACATTAGTGTAGTGTAAAATGTACTATGTTCTGTCTGAACACATTAGAGCTCTGCCTACAGTTTTTTCAACGTGTGCTGAAAACTAGGCCTTGATTCTTCGAAGTACGTATCATGCAAGCATTTTGGGGACCTTCACGAGGCTATGAGGCCTCTGCCTGCGTTCTCCTAACACTTTGAAAATACTGCAAAATTCAATACAGTGGGGCTTTAAATATCAGTCAAAACATGGAACTGGGATTTCCCACATGCTTACCAGACTTAGGACAGATTTCAACAGTTCCATGGAGGGTTGTCCAAGACTTTTCAAGGCCTCGACAAACTTGCTGTAGCCAATTTTGTTCTTGAATAACTCTTTGGCAGACATTGAGCCCTGCATGATGGATCCCATGGACGTCAGTGTTGCCATGGCGAGATGATGGGCCTCTGGTCCCGTGAACTGCAAGAAGAGAAAGGTGTAGCGTGTTTGATTACTTTTGATTACTAGCACTGCACTTCCTTTGAGTAAGCACCACCACGTTCTAAGGTCTGACGTCACAACTCGCACTCACTCACGGCAAGTGAGCAACCTATCAGGCGCGGATCCAAGGGGGGCGCACCCGGCACGCGCCCCCTTTCGACCAACAAATCTGTAAAATTGACCGTGAAATTCTGAAATTTGGAGCAAATCATTGAAATTCACCGCAGATTTCAATGTTTCTAGCACAGGGCGCCCCCTCTTCTGAAATCGTGGATCCACCCCTGCCTATTATACTAAGGGCCCCTCCCTCCAACTGGCTGCCGATTTGTCAATAGTGACTTCTGGAGGCCAGATACAGTACTACTGCTTATGAAACTGGAATGGTGAGAAATTCAAATTCTTGGTGCTAAAAGAACTTACTGTTGTTTTCAAGAGCAGTGACACAAAACTTTCAAAGGTCCCGGCTCCGGCGAACACAGCCTGTAGGCCAATTCTGTCCTTACACACCATCATGTCACTGATACTCCTCAACATTGACTCCAACATCGGGAGGGCCGACCTCGTCTCGGGGGCCATGCCGAGACGTGACATCACGGACAAGAACCCTTCGACGATCGTGGCGACTTCAACTTGACGCTGAAAATCACCAAATATGCATCATTTTATGAACATATTATTATAACCATGATAACGGGGACCATTGGACTCCCTCTTTGACAAAGCAGGGTTTCTCCAGGGGCTCCGGTTGTATTTGTATTGTATTGTATTTGATTTTTTGTCAGGGCCAAAGCCATAGCATCAATGGTCCTGGTAAGTATGGAAGAGGCCATCTCAAGCTACTCATGTTCCTCACTTGGATGGCGTCTTTTACTTGCCCTTGCAAAGGCACAAGGTACAAGGCACCACGGCTTACTGTCCCATGCGATGGACGTGAAGAGCCAGGGCTGATATCCCATTTGGCCCTGGCTGGATTCGAACCTATTACCTACTGCTTGCTTTGTGGACGTGATAACCACTTGGCTATCAGGGCTCTTCACTGAATGTCGTCTGCTCTTTTTTCAAACTTCATCTCTTACCTGATCAGGACTCGCCGCATGCAGAACGTGAACCGTCCTCTGTAAACACTTCAGAATCAGCTCCTTGAGTCTGATGACGTCCTCTCTGTATTCGTTGGTCGGTCCGAGGACGTTGTTGGACGAGAGGATCTTCATACAAACGTCCATAGTGGCAGGTGAGATGGCACGGAGAGCATTGTGCTGTTTGGGAGAATAGTATCAGTGAAATATTGTATTGTTTTGTACAACAGGTAAATTTTCCATCCGGGCCGAAGCCATAGCATATTGGCCCTGGTAAGTACAGAAGAGGCCATCTCAAGCTACTCATGTTCCTCACTTGGATGGGGTCTTTTACTTGCCCTTGCAAAGAAACAAGGTACAAGACACCACGGCTTACTGTCTCATGTGGCGGACTGAAGATCCACGAATGATCAATCCCATATTGCCTGGGATTTGAAACCAGGGCCTGCCGCTTGCTAAGTTGACGTGATAACCAATAGGCTATCGAGGCTCCCCAAATCGATTCAACTGTACAGATTTGGTTCACAAATTCAAACTTCAAATCCTACAACTATCTTACTTGAGCACCAGAAATGATTCCTCCATAGACATGAAACAGTTCTGTCTGAATGGCCACGTCTAACTTGATATTGTTGAAACATTCTGAAATGGAACAGAGAAGGGTTGGATCAAATTTGTCATGACTTTCCTGTCTTGCTTGATAAATTTGGGAGTCCAGCACAACATTCAAGCCAAAAATATCATCCTGAGGTTATCAGTGCTTCTTAGCACTTGCACCCTACGTCACCGGCCACAAACCTCTGAGACATTTTGCGTGATTCGATGAAGTACAGTGGGCAGTGTTGTAGGAGCAAGCACTAAGAAGCACTGATTACCTCAGGATGAAAAATATGAGAATGATAAAGTCACTGATTCAATACAACTCATTTCACTGAATTTGATTTGAACCCTACATCAAGTAACCTTCATACAATCAAATTGTTCTTCACTGACCACATATTTCTTAAGAAGTAGATGACATGAACAAGTTAACAAACGCACAAAGACAGAGACGAGAAAATGTGACAAAAATGAAGTATAATCTTTCAGACATGAAGGTGGCAGTTGCGAAAGCGGCCATTTTTTCTCAGTCACTCAAACCTGCAAACTGGTGGTGCAGTCGAAAAAAAAATTCTGAGATTTCTAATGAATACCGGTGTTGAGGTGCGAGATTATTGTATTATGTTGTATTTGTATTTTTTCCATCAGGGCCGAAGCCAAAGCATTATTGGCCCTGGTAAGTATGGAAGAGACCATCTCAAGCTACTCATGTTTCTCACTTGGATGGGGTCTTTTACTTGACCTTTCAAAGGCACAAGATACAAGGCACCATGACGTAGTGTCCCATGCGATGGACATGAAGAGCCGGGGATGATATCCCATATGGCCCGAGGTGGTGTGAGATTATTTTGAAAATGTCATTCCTTTTCGATCACATGCATCAGAAGGTGCCCCCAAAACCACTGAAATCTTGCAAAAGACAGTTGTATGGTACAGTGTAATACAAATGTACATGTACATATCAAACATTTGGAATGGACAATGTTTTGTAACGGTTTTGATGTTTTGTAATCAGTACATTACAGTACACAAGACAACATTGGTGAAATTTCGTCTCTGGTTCAAAGATGTTATCTATTTCGTCTCTGGTTCAAAGATGTTAACTATAACTAAGTCGAATTAGTAATTACACATACAGAACATAAACAAAGCTGAAAGCAACAGAATTGAAGTTAGTATATTACACAGGTAAGCATTGGAGGGTGGGTGGGGTGAGCTATTTATACAAGATTTTTGCAAAATACTACCACAAGCTATGAGTTTTGTGCTCGAGACTGTCTGTATCCCATTCATGTTTGTGCCAGTGAGTGCACAGGAGTATTTCTGCAATAGAGCTCATTGTGACGTCACTTTTGACCAGCTGTCCACCATGCTGACGTCGACGACAAAGTGTGCTACGTGTAGATCAGGTTATGGTTGAAGTCACACACACTCCACTTGTGCCGACGACAAAGTGCACCATATGGGTCGAAGACGTCATCTGACGTCACGATGACCATTAAGATGGCGGATTTTTCTGTGATGACGTCATCTGCACAAGCTCTATAGACAGAGTGTGTTCGCCCTGGTCCATTTACAGCAAAACAGTACCACTGATTCCGTACCAGCACAGGGCCGTATTTAGCCGTGGGGGGACAGGGGGCAGTCGCCCCCAGAGCCAACCACAAAAATGCAATTTTTGCCCCCTCAGGACCAAAAAGCTAAATACGGCCCTGCAGCATAATGAAAATTCCGTAACCTTGCCCAAACCGGTTGTCCCCACCTAATGGACGGTCAAATTTCTGGGCCGGTAACTCTCATCTTGGAATGTAGGATCCGAGTCTGTCAGAGCAGAGGGGGTGGGGGGAGCGTGTGCAGACAACACATTTGGTTAGGTAGGTATTTAAACAATGACGTAACATGCTTACCTGCAGGCATCAGTACATCTACACAGAAAGACATGCAATTATTTGAACTTGCGTGAACATCAGGTTGTATTATGGCAAACTTTTTAAAGGGTATCGGGATTAGTTCATTCAAAACGGGGGTGTAAGCTAGACGTACCGGTATTATCAGTGAGTAATCTGTCTTTCTCAATTCAACGCATAAGACCAAAATCATAAGCTCAAAATACCAAGAATACCAAAAATGCATGGGTCGTATTTCAGAATGTTCCTTAACGTTAAGGTCGACCTTAAGTCTATTGTAAAACCATCGAGAACAATAGATTTAAGGTGGACCTCGTTCTAAAATACGGCCCATACAGGCCTCTCCATTGCATGAAGAGCACTACACCCTGTATTTTTTACCCTATTTTGGGCATCCCAGTTTTTCTCTTTTTTTGCATAGTGACGATGTGGCTACGTTTTAATCCAGAATAAGAACATCGCAAATAAATTGGCAAAACTCATTTTTTCCCAAGAAATGTGTGATAACATGTGGATTTCCTTTGTTTATTGTCTAATAATGGTATATTTTCAATTTTTTTTGAATTTACAGATCCTATTTTTGGCACTGAACCCTATTTTGGGCATATTTTTTCAGGGCTTATTTTGGGCATGTGCCCAATTCACTACACCCTTAAACGGCCTGAGGAGCATGTAATGGAGAGGCCTGCCATAGTCTATTTTTGATAATACTGATATCAATAATCTGACATATTACCTCAGGAAGCAATGGGAGACCTTACTGTCGTTAGATGCCACAACCAGTTAGCGGTCCTAGAACTTCAGGGAATTTGATGTCATAGAGCAGAAGTGCCCACCACAACATCATCCATAATGAGGGGAGGCCATGGTCTCAAGGCCTGTTTCCACTACAATGGATTCAGCTGCGGTTTGCGGTGCCAGAGCGGTTTTCACAGCCATTGGGATAATGAGGAACCCGCACACTAACGTCACAACGTGGCGCTGCGAGCGATGTGACCGAAATCTCTTTTTTCTAACGTTATTTCCATTTATTTCTGGCGTGAAAATAAACCATTTGTGTTGGTCGCATGGCAGTAAAACTTACATCATCGTGTAGCAGATGAAATTTTCTTTTAAACTCATTCCTTTTTTTCTTAAAATTAAGAGATCCGATAGCGACAACGTCATTTGTGTCATTCTTCCTGTAGAAAAATGTACAGGAAATTTTTTCATGACGCAACGTCAACACCGAAAACAACGTCAATGACGTCGTTTCGGTACAATCGCTCGCAGCGCCGACCTGTCGGGATAAACCGCAGGGCGGGTTCCTCATTAACACGCCATGTATTGTTAAACCATCAAAGGATTATCCAAAACCCTGTGAAAACCACTCTGGCGCCGCAAACCGCAGCGGAATCCGTTGTAGTGGAAACAGGCCTTAAGTCTGTGACGTCAAATTTTGTTACGTTTGAGGACCGCTAACAGGCGGCCTCTAACGGCAGTAAAGTCTCTCAGTATCCCGTGCAGAAGACAATGAAACTTCAGACTAACTTAACATGATGCAAAACGTCATTACCATCAGAGGCAACAGAGAGACAGTGAATTAGAACACTTACCATAGAAAAATGGCACAACTTCCACGTGAAGCAGAGCAGGCTTCAAACGGAATCTTTTTTTGTCAACTTTCCAACTGCAATTAAGAAATGGGATGTGAAAAAATTATGACTGTGAACACTACAGACTGAAAATCTGGGCAGAATTGGAGGAGAGTCTTACCTCTTTAAACGTTTTCTCCACACGAAATATGGGTCATACAAACACTCGAAGAAGTGTAGCACGTGACGAAGAAATGATGTGAGCTCTTCCTTGCCAGGGGACTCATCAACTGCAAGCTGGAATTGAAGACTTCTTCTTACATTAACTGTAAAAGTTGGTCTAAAGCACCACTTTGTGAACAAACCTTACATTAACTGTAAAAGTTGGTCTAAAGCACTAAAGTCCTTTGCAATGTTCTCAAGTCTGAGTGAGGACTATTTTGACAGGTTGAGAACCAAACTTCCTGAAAATCTGTAGAAGTCTGACATTGTTTCAGAGGACAGTTCACAAAGTAACAAGCCTTTCGGCGACATGGTTCACTAGAGGTGGCTGTGGGAAAGTCAGTGTGTGTTCAATGAGTGTGGTGAATAGTCAGGAAAGATCGTCTGTCTCGCAGCACATCAATCTGCACGGACTCATTCGCGTGACGTCATCCTATGACGTCACAGTTATCGTGACTGTGACGTCACAATATTAAACTTTCGAATCCTTGGTAACGACAAAAAATGGCGTAGCTAGTGCCATACCCTCGTACGCATGTGCTTCAAGGTAGTTTTTCTCCCAAATGATGACAAATACTTGTTATTTCGGCGTGATCAACGAAAAGAAGCTTTGTTATCAATTGTATATTGTTATATTTACATATCAAGGGAATGAAATATCTTCTTCAGAAATTAGAGCGGAAACGGCCAAAAATAGCCTCTTCCAAGCTCTCAAATTGCTAATATCTAAAAAAATAGGCCACAATATTTGCCAAATACCACACAGACACGGGTTTATTATACAAAAATCATACCCTACAAATTTCAGCTCAAAAGGTTATACCACAGCTGAGAAAATCCGCGAACATTAACCGTGACAGAAAATCAAGGATGAAAATAATGGTCATTCTAGTGAACCAATTAACTGGAAGAGCATCATAGACCTAAAAGGAGCTGTCAGGCACTTGGTTTGTAGGTGTCATTACGGGCCAATTCAATGCTTCCTGGACCCATTCATGCTTGATTGAGCACCAATCAGGAGAATTTTATATTGTGTCTGTTGGTCTGCTAGAACTTTGGTGCCATCTTTTGGTAATAAGTGCGGCTGACTGCTCCTATTAGCCACTCATGTCATTGTCTTACCTGAAGAATAGTACTAATTGCTAGGGAGACTAGATAGGTGACATATTCACAGGATGCAACGAACACAATGTTGTCAATATTCCTACAGATGATGATCAGACATTTAGTCAGCTTCTCAGCATATTCTATTGTCTCCTTGTTCACTCCATCTGTCGAAACTTTCTCACTGCAATCATGAAGATGTTTAGACAGAGCCTGGAGGATACCCTCAGGGAGGCGTGTTAGATGTGGGCCCTCATCAGTGAACCTGTAAGATTGATTAAGACACAATGGGTTACTGAAAAAGCCAGTCTTGAGGCAGGATTCTGTCCTGGTGGGTTGGTGTAAGAGGTGAACTTTTAGCGGATGACCACTGGGAAAGCAAGGCATGTCCATGTAGTAAAATAGCAGGCAGAAGTAAGTATACAAAGAAGATTAATCTGTCCTACACTTGACCTTTCAGGAAGAAAGTGTCTTATTCACCTGCGGCCTGTTTCATAAAGTGACTTTAAGCTAATGGTACCATTTTAAAATTCAATGCATTTTCCATTTGGTTAAAAGGTACCATTAGCTTAAAGTCACTTTATGAAACAGGCCCCTGGACAATGCATTGAGGACTGAGGTTTAGAAAGAAAGTCACAACTGTGTCCAACTTTGACAACTATACAACACTTACCCTTCATTGAGATGCTCATGTTGCAGGTCCACAAACGCTGCATACTTTTCCAAGAATCCAGCCAAATAACTTTGAAAATATTCATTGTCATTCTGAAAAATTCAAATAGGCCGAAGTCATGTAGGCCTAGGGCCTAAGTGATGCCTGAATGATCATAATAGACGTAATGACTGAATCTCATGAGAAGAGCTTTGAGCCTAGGCCTAGCCCTAAGGAAGAATTGCCACGACTCATAGGCCTAATGACTGTTACTAGAGCAGTCAACAGCAACCTGGCGACTGTTACAGACTAGCTAGTGTCTCTCACTCTCTGGGTGACTATGTCGTCAGTGATGACAGACATGCAGGGCAGGGCATCCATCGAAATAATTTGACTACCGTGTTCGCCAAGGCCTAGCTATGGTACGCCTAATTTTGATGTCACACTTACACTGCTGTCACTGTCAGCATGGTCAGTCACTCGGTCTCTGCATGCCATTGCCGTGTCCATCATGTACGTAGGCGGATGTAGGCCTACCAACTACCGTAACAGAAATGTCAGATTAGGCCTAAGACCAAGCTTTATGACATGACAACTGACATTATCAATTTGTGGACATCGACATGGCAGGGGATGGTATAAATGGTTTGTCATGTGATGACGATATCTAGACTAGGCCTAGCCTAGGCCTAATTTAGTAATTAGGGCTTGGCTTGAAATAAGAATGACATAGGCCTAGGCCTATCATGGATGACAATACAATTTCGACATCATGGGGATTATTGATTTGATTGATGATCATCATTCATTTCATGAAAATGATCATGTCCCATGATCATGAATCCGACAGACATGACATGATGAATGTTTTGTTTTGACTTTTTATAACTTCTAAAAAAACGTACTTTCGACACATAACGTATCCATAACTGGTACAGTTTTTCTTCATCACTTATTTCTTCCATGGTGTGCTTCGATGCGCACGGAGAACACACAAATCGGCGTTTTATGGGTTGATTTTCATCAATTTTTAGGAAAATAGATGCCCACGTCCACCATTTTTGAAGTAGGCCCTAGTCTCGCGCACACACCCTCGTTACAGTTTCACGGCCCACTCTGGAATCTGTGCAAGTTGAGCGAATTTTATCACAGTTAGTAAATGAAAAATCATAAACAACAACAAAATATGTTTTCAGTAACAATATAGACTCTATGCAAGTAGGCCTAAACTAAATATTTACATTTCGTACGAATTGTCTATTTTTCATGTCTGAGAATGAACTGCTGGATTCATCTAATTTGCATATCAGAATGAGAAATCATGAAAATCGATGAATAACTCCAAATTCATGACGTAATATATAATTTGCATATCAAAATGAGAAATCATGAAATCGATGAGATTCGCAAAGGTACTCTATTTATAGACGGGGAATCCCGCTGGAATTCTTTTTTGTTTTGGTCGTTTTGTTTCAGAACACCGTTTCCATAGGGGCTGCTGTCAACCATCCTACATAATACAAACCTGAAAAGGGAACGAAAAAAGACTTTCAGGGGGTGCGTTTCGCCTCGACATTTTGCATGAATAGGGATATTACGCACTATCCTGATGCAATAGATGGTCCAATGTGGAACTTTATTGATAAATGGGGAAGTCTTTCTGGGAATTGTCGGTATTTTGTTCGTGAAAGTTGTGGCCTCCTCCCCAACTGCCCCGAGGACAGCCCCCCCCCCCCACACACACACACATCCACAATTCTTGGGGTTATCTGACCCTCGCCATGCACCAGAGATTCCACTCACCAAGGACAAACAAAAATCTCCTCGTGTCACATGGGTCCTGTAGGCTTCATGGCGAAAAAAGCTGGCTTGCAGGCTTAGGAACAAGTCTACCAGGACAGACACCAGTCTCAACTCAGCAATCCACAGGTGCTGCAATGATCCAAATGTGAGGAAAACAATGACACAAACACAATAGGTTTTATCCCCTATCATATTTATACAGGTACCGGTACATGAATAATCAAACCAAGAATCGATCAGAGATACACGTTTTCATCAAATATACAATAAGTTCAGGGCTCACTGAAATTTCACTGATATTTCAACATTTTAATATGAGCCTCTGCCCGGGTAACATGATACAAGTAGGCCTAGCCCAGCCAGCCTGCAACGTTGGCCCGACGTTGGCTGTACCCGGGCAAACACTGGCCAACATTGGCAGTTTTTGCCAACCTTGGGGCCGTGTTGGTCCAGCATTGGCTAGCACTGGCTAGCATTTGTTTTTTTTCCAACCTTGGCGTGGCGTTGGCCCAACATCGGCAAGATTTATTGTTTAGGCGAACTGCCAAATGCTGGTCTAGCGTCGGCCCGACAACGGGCCACGACGGTGGTCCCCAGGTGGCATACAAGCATAAGAATGAAAAAAAAATATGAAATTGACAAAGGACATCACTTTTCTTTAGCCAGTGTTTGCCAGTGTTGGGCCAAGGTCAAGCCGGTGTGCACGATGACGTCGGGCCAACACTGGCAAACATTGGGCTGACTTTTGCCGACGTTGGCCCAACGTTGTAAGCCGACTTTGGCCATTGTTGACCAAACATTGGCCCAAGGTTTTGTGGCCGGCGGGGAGGCTACTACAGCATAAACTAAAGATACCGGTACCGTAATCATTAAATTATAAAGTTATTTACAAATTTTGCTCAGATGATGACTGAAACCACAATTACTGTTTTTGACCAACAAACTTGGGAAAAAATAAGAAATGTGACTGAAAGAGAACCAACATTGTTACCTACTGAACCCATACCTCCCTAAGGCGCAGGCTTTCTTCCATCCAGCCAAAAGTCCAGGGCCCTTAAGGTGGAATAAACTTATTCCAGGTACAGCTTCACGTTATAACGTTTTTAGATTGTACCTGGAATAATCTTATTCACCTTAATGCATACGGGCCCAGATGTTAGGCATGAGGCCAGGCCTTCCACAATCAACAACAGGGTTTTGACAGCCAAAATGACCCAAAATTTTCAAACTTCAGTGACACTTTAGAAATGAAACAAGCTGAAAGGAAAAACCTCACATTCTGGAAATGTGTCCCAAGAAATCTGGTAAGTCCAGATTATCAGGTTAGCATGATGATCTAAATGGTACATTGAAAATCAGTGTATATGAAAACATGATGAACACAAAAATACACATGAATACCAGCAGAAATATATCACTGATACCAGGTTCATGTTACAGGTAGGTTACATGTACGCACAACACACGTATTTAATATTTCAAAAAAGTCACAAGAGCACAAATTTGTACATACTTCATTCAATCACTGGATCTGCAGCTTAGAGTCAAAAACCTCGAGTTATGGTTAGAAAATTAAACAATGACAAATTCTTGGTCATAGTGAGGTGAGGTGAGGTGTTTTTTGTTGTAAGGCTTGGAAATAAATGTTCAATGCAACACTTCAAGACTTTGAGCATTTCAAAAGATCTGAAGATTATTAATGTCACCAATAACCATGGTAGTGAACACCTCTATTAAGGACACCAAAGTTCAGTCCCAAACTGATCATTTCTACTCATTTTGACCTCTATAATCAGGACACCTCTCAATTGAGGACACCAACTACCAGTCCCGAAGGTGTCCTTAATAGAGAGGTTCCACTGTGTATGCTTTGGACTCACACATGGCAATATTTTCTGAAAAGAGCAACGTTCTCTTCATACTGAAACCAAACAACTGAGGACAATTTTAAATGGCTTTCTCAATTCTGAAAACTATAGCTTTAGCTATTGTTTGCAAAGCAGAATACAAATAGGCCTACCTTAGAGTTAAGGAGGCTTCTAGAATACGGCCACCTCACAAAACTTCTTGAATGCTTTCCAGTGAATACACATACTGAAAGATTTGACCCATATGAGGTCCATTATTTTCTACAGAGCTTTAAATGATGTGTTATTTGATAGGGCCCTACATCTATATGTACAATTGATTTGAAAGAATATACAACACCAAAATCGCAGTTGTAAGGTGTCACAGAGACCTGGCTTTGCCACCGGGATCCTCCTCAAAAATTATATCAAAAGCGTTAGTGGTCAGGACTTGGATTCGTAGATATCAACATCCTGCTGTGTGGTCAGCAATGCATCACCAACAGGAGAAGCTGGACCTCAGCAATGCCAGTCCTCTGTAAGGTCACAGAGACCTGGCTTTGCCACACTGCAACAATGCCGACCGAGCGATAACATCGTCAATGGACAGACAGTAGGATGAACTGATGGACGAATGCCACAGGGGACGACAATACCCCTCGGGCCGAGGGGTAAAAATGGATTTTTCACATTTATTATTTCAAATTCCCCTCCAAAATGGCAGAGAGGAGACCAGAAAAAATCAGACAAACTTATGTTCCAAGCTCAAGTATATCATTTACATCATCTTTGAATATTTCATGCATGTTTGATTTTTATTTTTCCCTCCTACAACTTCATTTACATCATCTTTGAATATTTCATGCATGTTTGATTTTTATTTTTCCCTCCTACAACTCATCATCATTAAAACATGCTCTGAAGACAAGGGTATCGTGGCCACCCGTACAATTGGTGATTTTTATTTTTCCCTCCTACAACTCATCATCATTAAAACATGCTCTGAAGACAAGGGTATCGTGGCCACCTGTACAATTGGTGATGTTTATTTTTATTTTTATTCCTCCACCTACAATTGATTTTTGACAGTTTTGCCCGCTAAACAGAATTAATAATTGGAGTGGCCTTAGGAAATATGTCAGTAATAGTCCTGAACTCTCTCTCTATCACCAGGACCCCTTCCTACCTCTCTAACATCTTGGCCTCTTTAATCTTCTAATCCTCCTCCTCTGCTTGGTTGTACAATGATTTCTTGAGCAGTGGAAACATGTGCCCCTTCTTATTACGCCCCGCTCTGCGTGCTGGGCGCTTTATCTTTATGAACACATGGTCTGGTTCATGGATGCCTTCTATCGGCTCACATTGCTCGCAGAGATCGTAGTCTTCACAATTACTGCAGAGAAAAATAAACTCCGTGACCTCCGCACGAAACAATCGCAAGAGCAGGAGCAGTCGCCGAAACTGGTTCCAACACCTTCCATTTCCCCACAACAATCCTACACCACGAGCGATGTCCAAACGAGTAATTTTTGTGCTGTAGTCTCCATCATTTTTCCATAAGGGCTGAAGCCATAGCATTATTGGCCCTGATAAGTATGGAACAAACCATCCCAAGCTACTCATGTTCCTCACTTGGAATGGGGTCTTTTACTTGCCCTTGCAAAGGCACAAGGTACAAGGCACCAGAGCTCACTCTCCCATGCGATGGACTAAAGAGCCAGATGTATAAAAAGTAGATCCCTACTTACCCGCACTTGTAACGAATGCCTACAATGATCTGCCCACAGTTGTCACAGAAGATGCCGGTGTGGCAATAAATGGCTGCAAATAGGACAAAGTCAAATCGTATTAGAGACAATTCAAATCGATAAACCATAATACTTCCAAGTTCCTCATTCCTTTTCACTTTTGTAGGTATCTGGAGAAAATCCAAGTGACTCGTGCCATATGTCACATTATGTCATTTAACGTCCACTGCGACAAAACAGATGACAAACTTAAACTCATCTGCTCCCAGGTTTGAGCCAACCGTATCTTCTGTCAAAGTTTTCTAAAAGTCCCAGCAATGAATAGGAAACAATTTGAACATCAAAAAATTTTCAATCAGTACCACAGGGACTGAAAACACTTTGACAGAAGATGCCGCCTGCTGGTGGACTCTGGGGGCACATGAGGAAACAGAAGTTCCAAGCAAATGGCAATTGATCTTACCTTCGTCATCACTATCAGACTCTTGTAGTACAGCAGGTGTTAGTTTCCAAGGTGTGCCCTTCTCATCCTCCTCCTCTGCTTGGTACAATGATTTCTTGAGCAGTGGAAACATGTGCCCCTTCTTATTATGCCCCGCTCTGCGTGCTGGGCACTTTATCTTTATGAACACATGGTCTGGTTCATGGATGCCTTCAATCGGCTCACATTGCTCGCAGAGATCGTAGTCTTCACAATTACTGCAGAGAAAAATAAACTTCGTGATCTTCGCACAAAACAATCTCAAGAGCAGGAGCAGTCACCAAAACTGGTTCCAACACCTTCCATTTGCCCACAACAATCCTACACCACGAGCAATGTCCAAACGAGTAATTTCTGTGCTGTAGTCTCCATCATTTTTCCATAAGGGCTGAAGCCATAGCATTATTGGCCCTGATAAGTATGGAAGAAACCATTTCAAGCTACGGGTACTCATGTTCCTCACTTGGATGGGGTCTTTTACTTGCCCTTGCAAAGGCACAAGGTACAAGGCACCACGGCTTACTGTCCCATGCGATGGACTAAAGAGCCAGATGTATAACAAGTAGATCCCTACTTACCCGCACTTGTAACGAATGCCTACAATGATCTGCTCACAGTTGTCACAGAAGATGCCGGTGTGGCAATAGACGGCTGCAAATAGGACAAAGTCAAATCGTATTAGAGACAATTCAAATCGTTGAACCATAATACTTCCAAGTTCCTCATTCCTTTTCACTGATTATAGGTATCTGAAGAAAATCCAAGTTACTCGTGCCATGTGTCATATGTCATTTAAGGTCCACTGCGACAAAACAGATGACAAACTTAAACTCATCTGCTCCCAGGTTTGAGCCAACCGTATCTTCTGTCAAAGTTTTCTAAAAGTCCCAGCAATGAATAGGAAACAATTTGAACATCAAAAATTTTTCAATCAGTACCACAGGGACTGAAAACACTTTGACAGAAGATGCCACCTGCTGGTGACTCTGGGGGCAGATGAGGAAACAGAAGTTCCAAGCAAATGGCAATTGATCTTACCTTCGTCATCACTATCAGACTCTTCTAGGACAGCATCAGGTGTTAGTTTCCAAGGTGTGCCCTTCTCATCCTCCTCCTCTGCTTGGTACAATGATTTCTTGAGCAGTGGAAACATGTGCCCCTTCTTATTATGCCCCGCTCTGCGTGCTGGGCGCTTTATCTTTATGAACACATGGTCTGGTTCATGGATGCCTTCTATCGGCTCACACTGCTCACAGAGATCGAAGTTTTCACAATTACTGCAGAGAAAAATAAACTCCGTGACCTCCGCACGAAACAATCGCAAGAGCAGGAGCAGTCACCGAAACTGGTTCCAACACCTTCCATTTCCCCACAACAATCCTACACCACGCGCGATGTCCAAACGATTAATTTCTGTGCTGTAGTCTCCATCATTTTTCCATAAGGGCTGAAGCCATAGCATTATTGGCCCTGATAAGTACGGAACAAACCATCCCAAGCTACTCATGTTCCTCACTTGGATGGGGTCTTTTACTTGCCCTTGCAAAGGCACAAGGTACAAGGCACCACGGCTTACTGTCCCATGCGATGGATGAAGAGCCAGATGTATAACAAGTAGATCCCTACTACTTACCCGCACTTGTAACGAATGCCTACAATGATCTGCCCACAGTTGTCACAGAAGATGCCGGTGTGGCAATAGACGGCTGCAAATAGGCCAAAGTCAAATCGTATTAGAGACAATTCAAATCGATGAACCATAATACTTCCAAGTTCCTCATTCCTTTTCACTGATTGTAGGTATCTGGAGAAAATCCAAGTGACTCGTGCCATGTGTCATATGTCATTTAAGGTCCACTGCGACAAAACAGATGACAAACTTAAACTCATCTGCTCCCAGGTTTGAGCCAACCGTATCTTCTGTCAAAGTTTTCTAAAAGTCCCAGCAATGAATAGGAGACAATTTGAACATCAAAAGTTTTTCAATCAGTACCACAGGGACTGAAAACACTTTGACAGAAGATGCCACCTGCTGGTGGACTCTGGGGGCACATGAGGAAACAGAAGTTCCAAGCAAATGGCAATTGATCTTACCTTCGTCATCACTATCAGACTCTTGTAGTACAGCAGGTGTTAGTTTCCAAGGTGTGCCCTTCTCATCCTCCTCCTCTGCTTGGTTGTACAATGATTTCTTGAGCAGTGGAAACATGTGCCCCTTCTTATTATGCCCCGCTCTGCGTGCTGGGCGCTTTATCTTTATGAACACATGGTCTGGTTCATGGATGCCTTCTATCGGCTCACACTGCTCGCAGAGATCGTAGTCTTCACAATTACTGCAGAGAAAAATAAACTCCGTGACCTCCGCACGAAACAATCTCAAGAGCAGGAGCAGTCGCCGAAACTGGTTCCAACACATTCCATTTCCCCACAACAATCCTACACCACGAGCGATGTCCAAACGAGTAATTTCTGTGCTGTAGTCTCTCATTTTTCCATAAGGGCTGAAGCCAAAGCATTATTGGCCCTGATAAGTATGGAAGAAACCATTTCAAGCTACTCATGTTCCTCACTTGGAATGTGGTCTTTTACTTGCCCTTGCAAAGGCACAAGGTACAAGGCACCACACGGGCACCACATAGCTCACTCTCCCATGCGATGGACTAAAGAGCCAGTAGATCCCTACTTACCCGCACTTGTAACGAATGCCTACAATGATCTGCCCACAGTTGTCACAGAAGATGCCGGTGTGGCAATAGACGGCTGCAAATAGGACAAAGTCAAATCGTATTAGAGACAATTCAAATCAAGTTCCTCATTCCTTTTCACTGATTGTAGGTATCTGGAGAAAATCCAAGTGACTCGTGCCATATGTCACATTATGTCATTTAACGTCCACTGCGACAAAACAGATGACAAACTTAAACTCATCTGCTCCCAGGTTTGAGCCAACCGTATCTTCTGTCAAAGTTTTCTAAAAGTCCCAGCAATGAATAGGAGACAATTTGAACATCAAAAAATTTTCAATCAGTACCACAGGGACTGAAAACACTTTGACAGAAGATGCCACCTGCTGGTGGACTCTGGGGGCAGATGAGGAAACAGTCAGTATAATTCCTCCAAGTTCCAAGCAAATGGCAATAATTGATCTTACCTTCGTCATCACTATCAGACTCTTCTAGGACAGCATCAGGTGTTAGTTTCCAAGGTGTGCCCTTCTCATCCTCATCCTCTGCTTGGTACAATGATTTCTTGAGCAGTGGAAACATGTGTCCCTTCTTATTATGCCCCGCTCTGCGTGCTGGGCGCTTTATCTTTATGAACACATGGTCTGGTTCATGGATGCCTTCAATCGGCTCGCACTGCTCACAGAGATCGAAGTCTTCACAATTACTGCAGAGAAAAATAAACTCCGTGATCTCCGCATGAAACAATCTCAAGAGCAGGAGCAGTCACCAAAACTGGTTCCAACACCTTCCATTTGCCCACAACAATCCTACACCACGCGCGATGTCCAAAGAGTAATTTCTCCAATTTCGGTGCTGTAGTCTCCATCATTTTTCCAAGGGCTGAAGCCAAAGCATTATTGGCCCTAAGTAGGCCTATGGAAGAAACCATCTCAAGCTACTCATGTTCCTCACTTGGATGGTGTCTTTTACTTGCCCTTGCCTTGGAGGAATTATAATTCCTCCAAGCCCTTGCGAAGGCACAAGGTAAAGTCTGGCAACATCTAACTTCGACCCAATGGAATGCGGAAGTCATGGTATGGGCGGTATTTTCCGCCAAAATCTCAGCGCGATAATTCAAAGAGGGCATAGTTCACAGAGGGAATATTTGACAGAGGGAATAGTTGACAGAGGGAATATTTCACAGAGGGAATAGTTGACAGAGGGAATAGTTCACAGAGGGAGTATTTCACAGAGGGAATATTTGACAGAGGGAATAGTTGACAGAGGGAATATTTTACAGAGGGAATATTTGACAGAGGGAATAGTTCACAGAGGGTATATTTGACAGAGGGAATAGTTGACAGAGGGAATAGTTCACAGAGGGAATAATTCACAGAGGGAATAGTTCTTTTACATAGAGGGTAATAATAAACACCGTCACAACAAGAAGCACAATTGGGCCGTTTCATTATGGTGTGCGGGGGTGAAAGCATGGCCTCGTGGCCGACACGAAAATGCCAGGATTGTGCGTGTATTGTGCGTAGGACCTGGCCTATAAATATTATGTATATTTAATGCTTTATGTTGGCCTAAATTACAAACCGAAACGTAACTTAAAGAATCATAGTACCAAGGAGTAACGCTGTGTGGTGCAGCTGTTCCGGCACCTCGTAGTTGTCGGAAACTTGATCTCTCACTTGACACTTGTTTTGAGTTATTTGACCACATGGTTTTACCCATTCTTATGTATGGGTCTGAAATATGGGGTTACGATCGGACCTGTCATTATTGGAGAAACTGCATTTGCGGTTCCTCAAGATTTTGCTTAAACTGAGTGAATTTACTTCCTCCTCAATTGTTTATGGGGAGACCGGTAGATTTCCAATTGAAGTCAGTGAACAAGTGCACATGGTGTAGGCCTATGCATGCATGTGCTGAACACACCACACTGTAAACCCCTCCCCCCTTGACCCCCATATTGGAGCAGCCCAGTTGGCGAAATACACGATCGGAACAAAATTCGAATTCAAATTCAACTTAACTTGAGTTTATTGATTCATGTTGATTAGCATTGTGCCATTTATTACCCCTAATGTGAACTATTGCCTCTGTGAGATATTCCCTCTGTCAAATATTCCCTCTGTGAACTATACCCTCTGTGAACTATTCCCTCTGTCAACTATTCCCTCTGTCAACTATTTCCTCTGTCAACTATTCCCTCTGTCAACTATTCCCTCTGTCAACTATTCCCTCTGTCAACTATTCCCTCTTTGGTTGTCTAATGGAAACAAAGTAGAAATATTCCCTCTGTCAACTATTCCCTCTTTGAATTATCGCGCTGAGATTTTGGCGGAAAATACCGCCCATATCATGGAATGCGGAAGTCATGTAATGGCAGAGCTTTGCGGTTTTTAATCATGCCTGTCGATCATTTGTGGTCGTTCCCCTATTGTTCGCGCTGTCCACTGGTTATTCAATAGCAACGTGTGATTCAAAAGGTCCGTGGAAAATCCAACTACATGTATCAATTTCCTAACTTCCGCATTCCTTTGGGTCAAAGTTAGATGTTGCCAGACTTTACAAGGCACCACAGCTCACTCTCCCATGCGATGGACTAAAGAGCCAGATAAGTGTACGGTATAAAAAGTAGATCCCTACCCCGGGATCCCTACTTACCCGCACTTGTAACGAATGCCTACAATGATCTGCTCACAGTTGTCACAGAAGATGCCGGTGTGGCAATAGACGGCTGCAAATAGGACAAAGTCAAATCGTATTAGAGACAATTCAAATCGATGAACCAAATAATACTTCCAAGTTCCTCATTCCTTTTCACTGATTATAGGTATCTGGAGAAAATCCAAGTTACTCGTGCCATGTGTCATATGTCATTTAAGGTCCACTGCGACAAAACAGATGACAAACTTAAACTCATCTGCTCCCAGGTTTGAGCCAACCGTATCTTCTGTCAAAGTTTTCTAAAAGTCTCAGCAATGAATAGGAAACAATTAGTTGAACATCAAAAAATTTTCAATCAATACCACAGGGACTGAAAACACTTTGACAGAAGATGCCGCCTGCTGGTGGACTCTGGGGGCAGATGAGGAAACAGAAGTTCCAAGCAAATGGCAATTGATCTTACCTTCGTCATCACTATCAGACTCTTGTAGGACAGCAGGTGTTAGTTTCCCAGGTGTGCCCTTCACTGAATGGATCACAGCTCCATCCAAACCTCGTATAATCTGTCCGGGTGATTGAAATATCACATGAGATTGTGCTGTTGGGGGGCCCGATACAACACCTCCACAAGCTATCTTGATTAACTCAGCCTTTTATTCCTTTCTTATACTTCGCCGTCACTTGAACAACTAGGACTTTGGAAGCCTTTTCTTGGACTACAATATTGGAACCTGCATGGCTAAACTCCACTGCAATTCCTCGTGTCTCGCTACGGGGACCACACTTCAAAAACACGGCTTACATTATCTCTATACATCACAAGATTTTGATATATCAAACTTGATAATTCTAAATATCTTTGCCTGTGGTAGAGGCAGAGGCATGATATCACCCATAGGCCTACTTAGGTTACTGAGGATGCACATTTCGATTAATGCAATGACCTTGATGACACTGGGTAAGTTCAGATCAAAAGCCCAAACAGTTACGAAATGTGCTTTAATTGCTAGCGGACGACGACGACGGACGCTGCACCACGACAGTTGCTCACCCCAGGTGAGCTAAAAACCAATCATAACTGATACCAGTTTTTCTTCATCACTTACTTCTTCCATGGTGTGCCTCGATGCGCACGGAGAACAAACAAACAAATCGCCGTTTTTGGGTTGATTTCCATCAATTTTTAGGGAAATAGATGCGATGGCGCCCACTTCCACTATAGGGCCTACTAGCCTGGTTCCCGGTTTCGTTTTAGTTTTAGTTTTAGTTTTAGTTTTCAGGGGTGTGCTCACTACAGAAAAATGAAAGTGGGNCTGAACCAACAAATGATACGATTTCCTTGCAGCAGGGAATCAAGTTCAGCCAGCCCTGAGATCACATGTTCGATGAAAAAAATTTCGCCGTGATTAGGCCTATACCTAGGCTCCCCGCGTGTTCGTGACAAGTTGGTGACACTCAATAATAGGCCCTTGCCGACATCTAGGTCGATCCCATAAATAATACCAGTAGGCCTACTCGTCATACGGCAGGTAGATCAGGCCACGTTTTTTTGTTATTCCTTGGTTCACGGGCCCGCCGACGTGGCAAAATGCCATACCGAAAAAAAATCAGTTTCTTTTATAGTTCCCGATGTGCAAATGAGGTCTTACCAGAAAAAAAACAAATGGAGTTGTTTTTATTCCCGTCGACCTGGATTTCAGCTCACACGACGGCTAAAAATATATAAAACCAACTGGTGTAGGCCAGTTGGTGGCCAGCGTGGACGGAAAGCAGAAAAGAGGCATTTATAATGAATTTTGTTGATTTTTTATTTCCTCCGATTTGTCTAATTTGTCATTCTAAAGCTGAAAATGAAATGAAATATACAGGGACATTGTGCTCACCTCTGTGATAAGCCTCTGTGGTAAATAAAACTGTGACTCTCATGGTGAATGATGAAGGATCAGGGTCCATATGCATAAAACATCTTAAGTGTAAAATTGCCCTTATCTTTTGTTTAAGATGTTTTATGCATACGGCCCCAGTACACATAAGATGAAGCTGAATACACCAGTTTTTATGAGACCTACATGTAATCAGAAATCATCATTATCAATCAATGATACTAAACTCAGTCGAGAACTAGAAATTGACTTACTAGTCAATTTGAAAGACCGCCCTTGGAAATTGGGAGCTAAGACACAGTTGATTGATCGAGAATTATCGAACGGCCAGGGTTGGTGCCAGGTTTTTGAAATAGGGAGAATAAAAGTCTCCCATTCCTAAAAGCAGAGACTTTTTTCCAAAGAGGGAGACTTGGCTTCTCCCTACTAACTTCAGAAGGAGAAGCTGTAAAGGTCACTACTACATGTATTCAGTGATAAACTGAACTATGTGCTATGTACTGCCAACAGGGTCCAATAACAGGTATGTGGCGGACCAGAACGGGATTGACTCTTCCCCACATCCATTGAATAATCAATCAAGATAGGAACCAGTTCATGGTGATCACAACGCCATCTTCAGCATACATGAACTAACTATGCACATGTGTAATGTTAGCTGTATGCTGTATGTAAGTGATAGTAATAGTACTATGAATTGCCTGAAGATGGCATTTCAGTCAACAGTTTGAAAAAATGACAAATTTCACCCAAATTTCGCACTATTTGTACGCGGATGACCCCAAGAATCAATAGGGTTCTGTGTAATGTGCATATCTATAATTCCTGAAAGTTTTACCGCGATACATGGCGTTTTTCGTTAGTTATCGTGGTGAAACCGCAGATTGGATGGAGAGATCCAGAAAGAGAGAAATTCAGTAAAAACAAGCAAGACCGCCCTATTTCTTAATTAATGGGTAGACCTACATACATGTACATGTATATTCGATTTAATGAGTCCACATATTCGAATTAATGAGTACATGTACATATTCGATTTAATGGGTACATATATTCGAATTAATGAGTCCATATAAAAACAAGACCCTGGCTGAAATAATGGACCCATTAATTGCCCAAATATTGTATCCATAAAATAGCATTTAATGGGTCCATTAAATAAGAATTAAGTCCACTCCGGCCTACCATGGTAGGCCGGAGTACCATGGTAGGCCGGAGTGTATGGCAAGCCGTTCGTTCATTTAATCAAATAAACCAGGTTTTTTAAAATGGTTTTTTAATTAAAAAACTATGTTTCTTTTACTCCATTGCAAAGAATCTTGGTTTTTTTTAAAACTTGGTTTTTTTAGCCAACAGTTCATTTATTCAAAAAATCCTAGTTTTTTTACCTGAGATGAAATGTTTTTTTTTAAAAAACTGGTTTTTAAAAAATAAACTTTTAAAAAAAAGAAACCTACGGTACTTTTTTAAAAATAAAGCTGGTTTATTTTGATACAACTTGCCATTTGTCCAATAAAAAGGGTTTTTTGCAAGCCGTTTGTTCATTTAATCAAATAAACCTGCTTTTTTAATTAAAAACACCAGGTTTTTAAAAATAAGTTTTTTTTTAAAAACAGTTTTTTTTAAAAACCTGGTTTTTTAATAAAAAAACTAGTTTTTTTTAAAAAAAACAGTTTCTTTTCTGCAAAATGGAAAAAACCTGGTTTGTTTTTAAAAAAACTAGATTTATTTTTAAAAAACTTGGTTTTTTTCCAGATTCTGTAAAAAAAACCAAGATTTTTTTCAAAATAAATCTAGTTTTTTTATTAAAAACCAGGTTTTTAAAAAAAAATGATTTATTTGATTAAATGAACAAATGGCTTGCCATAGGAGTGGACTTAATTCATGTTTAAGATGGAGTTTAATTCATATTTAACTTTGCCAAAACATGTATCTAGGTAGGGCCTACCCTCTAAATGTACCGGTATGGCAAATTTCGGTCAGATTACTCCTATTTATGAGATACTGTATCTATACCAATACGGGTCAAAGTCCTCAAGATGGCTTCCTGGCAGCCATATTTGAAGTCCGATTGGGTCAAAATTTGGTGCACTTGAAGAGGGTGTCTTGATATATCTTCACACCAAATCAAAACACTCTATGTCAAATAGCCAGGAAATGTGCCACCAAACAGTGGAATTTTGACCTCTGTGACCTTGAAAAGTGGGTCAAGTCAAAAACTCAGGAAGTTTTTAAAAATTTTTATGGTCCTCCATACCTGGGTTCAAAATCTTTGTGCCCGTAAACTAAAGAATATAAAAAAGCACAGCATTGAACGTCCCCCGTCGCCCCGGGTGCAAGTCCGACGGGCATGTATTTTGAAGATTCCGTTCAGTATTAATGGCACAATCACAGTTTATGTGATTCGGCTTTTTGGCCCCCTGGTGGCAAAGTGGAAAATCAGATTTGGTCGATTCTTTAACGCGACACACCGTTGGCCCATGATACATCCCTCCACCAAATATNGTGCACTTGAAGAGGGTGTCTAGATATATCTTCACACCAAATCAAAACACTCTATGTCAAATAGCCAGGAAATGTGCCACCAAACAGTGGAATTTTGACCTTTGTGACCTTGAAAAGTGGGTCAAGTCAAAAACTCAGGAAGTTTTTGAAAATTTTTATGGTCCTCCATACCTGGGTTCAAAATCTTTGTGCCCGTAAACTAAAGAATATAATAATAACTGTGGCCTCACTGTCAGAGTGGTCGTGGTGAGCGGCCCAACTCTCCCATTGTTTTTCAATTCAGGCCACCATTTCTGCAGAGGCTTGCTGTCAACCATCCTACATACATGTAATACAAACCTGAAAAGGGAACGAAAGACTTTCAGGGGGTGCGTTTTGCATGAATAGGGATATTACACACTATCTGATGCAATAGATGGTCCAATGTTCAACTTTATTGATAAATGGGAAAGTCTTTCTGGGAATTCTCGGTATTTTATTCATGAAAGTTGTGGCCTGCCCCGAGGACAGTTCCCCCTCATACATCCACAATTCATGGGGTTACTGACCCTTGTCATGCACCAGAGATTCCACTCACCAGGGACAAAAATCTCCTCTTGTCACATGGATCCTGTAGGCTTCGTGGCAAAAAAAGCTGGCTTGCAGGCTTAGGAACAAGTCTACTAGGACAGACACCAGTCTCAACTCTGCAATCCACAGGCGAATAAAGTGCTGCAATGATCCAAATGTGAGGAAAACAATGACACAAACACAATAGGTTTTATCCCCTATCATATTTATACAGGTACCGGTACATGAATAATCAAACCAAGAATCGATCAGAGATACACGTTTTCATCAAATATACAATAAGTTCAGGGCTCACCGAAATTTCACTGATATTTCAACATTTTAATATGAGCCTCTGCCCGGGTAACATGATACAAGTAGGCCTAGGCTACTACAGCATAAACTAAAGATACCGTAATCATTAAATTATAAAGTTATGTACAAATTTTGTTCAGATGATGACTGAAACCACAATTACTGTTTTTTATTACCGGTAACCATAGAAAATAACACTTGTCAGGGGCGAATCCAGGATTTGGGAAGAGGGGGCACCCTGTGCTAGGAACATTGAAATTTGCGCCCAATTCCAGAATTTCACGGTCAATTTTACAGATTTGTTGGCCAAAAGGGGAGGCACGCGCCCGGTGCGCCCCCCTCTGGATCCGCGCCTGCTTGTACAAATTCAAGAGAACCATTTAGTACCTACTCAACCCAATCTCCCCATGTGCAAGGCAGGCATTCTCCATCCAGCCGCAAGTCCGGATGTTAGGCTCGAGGGCCTAAGACTTCCTCTACCTACCACAGGCTCTTCACAGCCAGAGTTACCCAAAATTTTCAAACTTCAAGTGACACTTTAGGAATAAAACAAGTTGAAAGGAAAAAAACACACATTCTGGAAATGTCTCCCAAGAAATCTGGTAGGTCCAGATACGGTAATCAGGGCCCTATATTCATAAAACCGTGCTAGTTGGGTGCACTGGCCTACACGCCACTTCAGCAAGTAACTAAGCCTAGCAAAGTTTTATGAATATGGGCCCTGGATACTAGCATGATACTAGCATGATCTAAATGGTACATTGAAAATCAGTGTATATGAAAAGAGCCCATAACATGATGAACACAACACTAAAATACACATGAATACCAGCAGAAATACATATATCACTGATACCAGGTAGGTTACATGTACGCACAACACACGTATTTAATATTTCAAAAAGTTACAAGAGCACGAATCTGTACATATTTATATCACAGTTAATACTCTAGCACTTCATTCCATCAATCAATCACTCGATCTGCAGCTTAGACTTGAAAACCTTCGATTATGGTTAGAAAAACAACGGTAAATTCTTGGTCAAAATGAGGTTTTTTTTCTAAGGCTTGGAAATAAATGTTCAATGCAACACTTCAAGCCCTTGAGCATTTCAAACACTCCCTCAAATATGTGAGGCAGTCCAGGAAAACCCGGCGGATGTCGCATTTGAGGAAAGTGTCAATGACCTTGGTGAACCCGCACATTTCAATAGCTGAAATGTACTACATAACAGGTAAACAGTAGCAGATCAATGCACAGGCAATCTGACAACTCGTGTTGATCATCAGTGACTTCCAACGGGTTTTCCAAGACCGCCACACATATACACATGTATATGTTTTGGACTCACATGTGGCAATATTTTCTGAAAAGAGCAAAGTTCTCTTCATACTGAAACTGAAGGACTGCGGACAATTTTAAATGGCTTTCTCATGAACAGTATCCAGTTCTGAAAACTAAACATAAAGCCCATTTCTCACCTTGCAAAACTTCTTGAATGCTTTATGGTGAATACACATACCGTTACTGAAAGATCTGACCCATATGCGGTCCATTAGTAGCTTTAAAGCCGCACTGTATTGAATTCAGAAAGTGCTTACGTCCTCCGACGTTAGTCTAGTGTAAAATGTACTATGGTCTATCTGAATACATTAGGGCTCCCTCTGCAGTTTTTTCAATGTGTGCTGAAAACTAGGGCTTGATTCTTTGAAGTACGTATCGGCAAGTATTTTGGGGACCTTCACAAGGCTACGAGATCTCTACCTGCTCTCTCCTAACACTCTGAAAATATCGTAAAATTCAATACAGTGAGGCTTTGAAAATATCGTAAAATTCAATACAGTGAGGCTTTAAATGATGTGGTATTTGATACATCTATATACAATTGATGTGACACAGAAGAATATACACCAAAATCACAGTTGTAAGGTCACAGAGACATGGCTTTGCCACTGGGATCTAGCTCCTGAAAAATTATATCAAAAACGTCAGTGTCAGGACTTCGATTCGTAGACATCAACAGCCTGCTGTGTGGTCAGCAATGCCGACCATTACCAACAGAACCTAGACCCCAGAAACACCAGACCTCCGCGACCTCACAACTGCGGTTTTGGTTTTGTACTGTACACAATGCAGGCATTATCTGCCAAATGACAAAACACAGCCATCAAATGTAAGATCATGTAAACTGAAAAAAAATGAACACAATACCCAAAAGATTGCTTATTAACAATTATTCTTTTTGATCGGATGAGATTTGAAGAAAAAAAATCCTACATATACGTAAACACTCTGCTGTAAGGCCAACAGGATTCTCTTCATCAGATTATTATAATTCAGTCTGAAAATTGGACTACGGCGCCCATGTAACCACTCATTCAAATCCACACGCTCAATCGTCCATCTCAGATGGTTGACACTTCATCACACCTTTTTCACCCCTGAATAAACTGGAGAAATCTCGGCACTTTAAAGGCCTAGATACACCATCGAATATTATTGCACAATTCGCCCAAATGGGGTCACGTGCTTCTGGCACGATGGGTAGATTGGCAATATTATTGCCCATTTCGATCCTCACATTGTGCAATAATATTGCACATGACATGTATGGGTCACTTAATAATGCCTCACACCACTTACAGCGAGCAGAATAAGAGGAAAACTACTCCACAACAAACCGTATCAAAATCACATACAACTTCCACAATGCAAACCCCGTAAGTCTTAAATAGTTAAGAAGACACTCCCATTATAACTACACGACGTTTTGAATATTTAAGTTCTATAGTACACCTGATCTAATTCGTTGTACCCTCTCCCCAGGAAAGATGCCAGAGAGAAACTTCATTGGAAGCATGATA
>NMRB01001498.1:10162-29019 GCA_002633025.1 Notospermus geniculatus
GAGTCGCTGAATGATCAATTCAACAAGGGCTGTCAGATTCATGATTGCCTATGCATTGATCTGCTACTGTTCACCTATTGCATTTCAGCTATTGGAATGTGCGGGTTCACCAAGGCCATTAACACTTTCCTCAAACACAACATCTGACGGGTTTTGCTAGACTGCCTTGTGACTTGTGTATAATGTTACTCACCCCAAACATGCTTGATGTTCTTGAGAATAACCATATAAGGATAGCTAATGGAACTGCAAAATTCAGGGCAGAATAAGCCACGGATGCTCTGAAAGAAAGAAGAAACCATCCACTAAGACACAGACCTAGTGACTTTAGGATTTACAGAAAATGTCCTCCCGGAATGACTAACTTGTATATTTTGATATCATTATCGGACCCCAGACCTTTATAGACACATGTTATTATGAACAAATTCACATCTGAATATTACCAAATGAAACTCGAACCGTAGAACTTTCACACTTACAGTTCTGTCTCTGTTTTGTATACAACATTAACATAATTTGCTGGCTCTATCCCTATCTCGTGTTGGGCATGTTCCAGATTCCTTTCAAACACTTCAACACTACCAATGTTGAACCATAACACACTCTAGAATAAACCAATTTCCATATTTCAGCATTATGTATTATAGACTTTAACCCTTTCGTTACTGGCATGTATGGTCACCAGCTTACGGAGGCCCATATTTTCAAAACTGTTTTATCCCTAAACTGTTTTGACAAAAATCTGTTCTAACTTAAACCTTCCATTATACAGGACCCGGTGACCGGGTCCCACGTAAATTTCATGGGGGTTTGGATGACCCGGTGACCAGGTCCCACGTAACGAAAGGTTTAATTAACTTACGCCAAGGCAACAGACTACAGTGCAGCAACTTCATCTCTAGTCATGCCAGTGAGCTCTTCAACGAGAAGCTTCACTTACATTGGCACAACTTGAAGGATTGCAAAGGATAGCAATTCATTAACAGTAGGTCAAAGACAGGTGTTTCAAAGAGAGATGAGATTTGGTCCTTTTTGGATTGATGTCAAAGCCATGGACTGAAGTCGGATGAATTATTTCAAAGGCACACACTTGTTCAACACTGAAAACGGCACTTACAGATCCATCGATTTGTGTTCCAGGGACTAACTTCACTCTCACCCATTTTTTATTGACAACTTCTAACTTATCAACCTACAATAAAAAATAAGAAAACTACATCTCGGTTCATTCAAATTGTGATGTATGATCATACACTACATTTCCTGCGTGATGGTGCCCCCCCCCCCCACAAACTGGACCTCAATAATTAGATAGAATGCCCCACACACACAAACTGGACCTCGATAATTAGAAACAAATACATACTATATGCCTGTTGAGATAATTGGACAAGAACTCCTTCCATGTAAGTTCTTTAAACTGCATGTTGTAAAATCCCACGAATGACACCACTCCGACACCAATCAGCACTCCAAGCCACAGTCTGTTATTTGGGTCTCCGCCCCCACTGAAATTAAAACCCCTGCAAAAGAGAGAACATACAGATCACTCACGAAGCCCACATTTTTCTTCTCTGTACATGCATCAAACAACCTCCTGAAAACTTATGATGACAAATGAACAACGCCATACATGTACTTCTGTTGTTGTGAATAACCTTTACCACGCACCTTTGTCCAGCATTGAAGCTGAATTCTATTTTCTTCTCCGGCTTGCCTGCTTGACCTCTGGACTGTGGTGGAATGGGATCTGGAGAAGGTAATTATGAAGAATTAAAACCTACCTGGTGCACATGGACAGCATCAGACATGGCAACAACAATAACAAATGAATGTAATAAAAATAATAATAATGTGTGGGCTTATAGTGCCTTTTACATTTAAGTGTCAAGGCACTTCACATTATTACCCAGCCTAATCCAGAAACCTTTCTGTAGTAGGCTTCTTTGATCCTGGGAAATATTTCCCAAATCCCTTTGGTACATCTTGGCGAAGAATACCCCATTCTCGCAAGGCACTGACTAAACCTGGTGTTCTTGATGAGTTCTTTGAAAATGAAAGAGCACTTTTTCGCACCTGAAAAAAGTGGGCAAGTGAAAACAGTGAACAATCCGAGCCTAAGCAAAAGAAACAATATACCGAAGCCTAGTATTCATAAGGTCGATGTTGTATTATCACATCAAATTTATGCATGTCATCGCCATGACATTGTGAGACAAGAGACTACGCGAGATGGATGAACTGGTGGACAACTATGTCACCACCGACCCCTATTATTGAATGCCAAGACAATTAAAATATGTTGGGCTAGGCCCACATAAGAACTTGCCGTTGATTAAATAGGAGCCTATTTCATTTCATTTTCACCGTTAAAAAACAGCGCAGGCATTGCCGAGGCTGAACGCCACATTTAGGCCTAGGCCTAGCCTACTCTATCAGATCTTGGAGGAATTATAATTCCTCCAAGCTTCAAGTGAGCAGGCTTAATTGCTGTGCAAACACTGCGGGCCTTTGTGTTCCATTGTTTGGGGAGGTGTGAAAAAGGGATTATAGAGGGGCAATTAGCTCGCTGTTCCTCCTGTCAGTATAGGCGTATATAGGCCTAGGCCTAGCCTACCGGCAATTCCTCCAATCCAAGATCAGATCATCATGCATGTTCATTAGTACCGGTTGGCTGAGGTTTAGGCCTACGCCACGGCCCACATACATGGCCTAGCACAGCATACTGAACTGAGCATAGGCCTATCATCATCATCAGCATCATCATTTTCAATTTCATCATCATGATCAGCAGCAACAGCAGAGAGAGTGCAGCAAAGGCAGCAGCAGCAGCAGTGCAGTGAGTGAACAGTTACAAAAACACGAATATCATTCTTCAATCTTACCTCGGCATGACTACAATTCGGTTTCGAAAACTTCTTCAGAAACGTCTCCGACTGTCTTGCCAGTGAAAGGAATCGGTGAGACATTGTTTCTGATGAAAATATCGGTTTCTTTTCAGCACTTTCACGTTACATCATGCACCTTTTACCATAGTTTACACAGAGCCGGCAGAGGTCACCAGCTGGTCACCGTCGATTCGAATAAAGTCACGAGAACATTTAATGCACTTTTGCAACAAAATACATCTTTCTAAATGATAGTTTTGAAATATGTATGTTTTATTGAGGCGAAATAGTGCGAATGAATCCAATATTCTACTAAAATGAAGGATTTTATGCTTCACAAGCTAGTCTTTTATTCAGAGCACTCGATGCTGTTACGCATGGCCGCCTCTGTAATTTTTGATTGACCATGTTGACCAGGCCTTGTTAATTCCAGTATTTCAACAACTCAGAACTTTCAATAATTGTACATTATTGTTTAAACATGCCATTCCGCGGTCGTGGAAGAGGAAACAGGGGTGGACGTGGACGGTTGGGCTTCAGTAATCCACCAGGTAGGCTTTTAGTGGCAAGTTGTTGTTGGCCAGTCATGGATGATGTTCGACATCAACATGCCATGGGCAGCTAGCTACAGCCTGTCCCAAAAACAAGGCACCTTTTATTTTACCTAGCATTCCCATGACCATGTTCATGTAAATTTCCCACATTGCAGCTCGCTGTACTGGACATTTTCTCAGTACTTTGGTACTGTACCATTTAACCATTTTGTCTTATTTTGCCTAGGCTAGTCGGTGTGCAAGATCATGAAGATAATTCCTATATTTCTACCGGTAGGCAGGCCAAGCAAAGGCCTATGGCGGTAGTGTTGGCCTAGCTATCATTTTTCGTTCTTCTTCAGAGAATGATCAAGGCCAGAGAAAAGCCCCAAGGAGTAATCTAGATGAGCAGACTTTGGGTTACTACAGAAGAGTTGCTGAAACACTTGAAGAGTTTGAAGGCAATGATGAAGAAAAAGGTACAGTCTGGTACAGCTAGCTAAGTAGCAAATGAAATATCAAGCCACACATGAGAGCTGACCATTCATTCAATCATGATTGTAGGGATTTGTACAGGGATTAGCTGTCACCTGTAATCAAATTGTTCGCCTTTTGGACTGCTATATCTCTCTTTTCTAACGCTTTTCTTGCAGACTTGTTTCTCACTAATGTATTCAACCAAATGGAGGCAGAGTCAGAAAAAGTTGCTAAGGATCAAACAGTTAGTCACATTGTGGAAAAGCTCTTGAATAACTGCAGTGAAAGGCACATGGTATCATTTATGGGTGCTGTAGCTGAACACTGGACTGACTTATGCATGAGTAAATTTGGCAGTCATGTGCTACAGACACTTTGTGAAAATATCTTCAAGATTTTATGCAACAAAAAGACGAATGTTGAAGAGAAGACCAGGGGAAATCTGTTGACCAATTTCTCTGCATTGTGTTCGGTGCTTTTAGAGAAATTTGATGAGTTTGTGAATGATATGTATGCAAGTCATATCATACGTGTGGCGCTCGAGGTTTCGGGAGGAGTGAAAGTCTCAGATAATGTCCTGAGGAGTCGTTTTTCTAGAGATCAGAGGAAACAATATCAAGGTAGGAAAAACTCAGAGATGCTGGGGGGGGGGTCCTGCCAACTTTCTCATCTCTGGAGAGAGCAAGAATAAGTGACCCTAATTTTCATCAGGGACTGCAATTTGCAGTCACATTCTCCAGTTATCACCCATTAGTGGTGAGTGGTCATAGCACAGGATAAACGGCATCTAATCATGTCAGTAGCGTCGATTGTTTGTGCTTGCATCTTCTCATATCTTGAACTTTTTCAGCTCCAACCAAGGAAGGATCACTGTCAACATCATATGCACCGCCCAAAGAACTTGTTGAGATATTTGATGCCTTCAAAGACAAAATTCTAGAAAGAGAAGACATTGATGGTAAACTTCCTTTCAAGAACTGGAGAACTTGATCAGTTTCCATACAGTTCTATAGACACTGGTGTGCAGTATTTTCCTGTCATGACTAGTTACTATCTGCTGTTTCAGGTCTTGTCTACAGCCATATGTCAGGTCCAGTATTACAAACCTTACTGCTCGTATCAGAGAAGCAGAATCCTAAACTATGTAAGAAATGCTGCAAGAAACTCATAAGAAAGCATAGCATATTTGAAAAGATGAAGAAAGAGGAACTGGCTCCTGGATATGAAATCGAGTAAGTTGTTTGGCTTATTTAGTGCAAGATGTGTGCAGAAGATATTGTGACTTTCCGGTATTTTTCAGGTTGATTCCGAGCTGACCTTTCTGGTCTCTTCTTTCTTGTGCAGGATTTCATGTGTTGTGTCGCATGAGACTGGTTCCCATCTGGTCGACCTGCTGATGCATCTGATGCCTGAAGACATGTTCAATGAGGTGTTCACATCCTATTTCAAGGGGCGAATGTTGAATTACTGTCTGCATCATGTTGGGAACTTTGTGATTCAGAAAATGTTGGCAAGAGTTGATAAGGAACAGGTAGGTGAAGGGAGACCACCTTGTACAAGGATGACACTACCCAGATCTGCTTTGCCAGTAATGTTCTAGTCTAGAATTGATTTGCTGTTCTAGAGACAAGTTCCTAAGTTTCTTCTCTGAGTTTAAACTCTGACTCCCACTTTCACACATTTGGGAGTCTATAATCTGTGATGAAGCATTTGCCATTGTAGAATGCATTTCAACAAAGAGTTGTTGATTCAACTTTACAGTTTGAAGAGATATTCACAGAGATGAAGTCTCACATTGAAGACTTACTAGCGAGCAGTCGAGAAGGGGTAATCGTCAAGCTCGCCGAGGCTGCTGTCCGACTGGGGACAAAACAAGAGAAGTTGCTCAAGTCCTTGATGGTGGCGTTCCACTGCTACCAACCCAAAGAGAGACAAACTAAATGCGTCCCCCTGATTGCTTCCATGTCAACTTATGAAGTTTTCTTCAAATTACCACAAAGTGACAATGAAGGGGAATCTGAGAAAGAGGAAGCTAAGGTTTGTTTTTGCCACCGACTTCATGTACTTTTATCGTTTTCTTGTCATAATATATTTGGTGCACTTTTTGGTGCACTTTACATGTTCTGGACTGTGTTCTAGAAAAGTGCACATTGACATCATTACCCTAGCTATAGGCCTGTGCAATCCAGATCAAGCTCCACTTCCTGGGAAGTAGTACAGTCCTGCTACCATAAAGCGCACATGACTGGACATTCACTTTGGAATTAGTGTTTGATTAATAACTTCTCTCTAGAAAACAATCAGAACTTGCTCGTTATGACATCTGACTTTATGGTTAGTTGGTAATTCAGTTACTTTGCGTTTTTCTCTCAATTTTCAAATCAGTCTGCCACAGATGCTCCAGTGACACTTCTCACAGAAATTAACTACCACGGGGCAATGCTGCTTCAGCAGCTTGTACGGTTCGGCAATCCAAAGTTGATTGTCTCCAGCTTTGTTGACTTGAAACCAGAGGAGGTGCGGAACATGGCTGCTGATCCGAAGGGAAACCATGTGATTGAAGCATTGCTGAAAAGCAGCACCATTGGGGAGAAAACACGGGATGTTGTCTATGATAAACTCAGGGTAGGTATTAGACCCAGTGTCCACAGACTGTTCACTTGTGAACCTGTGGTATCGTGACCTCCAGATGTCTGAGGATACACGGCCTAAGAATGAGCTTGTTCATTCTCCCTGCTCCTGGTCAGTTGACCACATGAGCCCTGCACACGGTCATATATTCCCCGGATTCAACCTATGGGCGCAGCCACTAAACAAAGCAAAGGTTCAATGCCTGTGTGGTGCTTCACAATCAAACACAGAACAAAGGGATAGTCTGTGGATACGGGTTCATTGTTGTTGAGAAGAAACAACTGATCAACAGTAACAACTGAAAATTTATATGTTGTCTGAACTCAAAAAGCGCTCACCAAATTGTCCTTTTCAGGGATGGTATGAAGACTTAGCATGCGACCGCAGTGGTAGCCGGACAATAGACGCCTTATGGAACCAAGCCACTTTGAGACAAAAGACAGTGATGGCAGAAGACCTCTCCAAACATGAGGCGAAGCTGACCGGAGATAAATACGGACGTTTTGTCCATCGGAATTGCGGCCTGCATCACTACATGTATCGACGGAAAGACTGGCAGGAGATGCAGACGGGAGAGATTAAGAAAAGAAAGCTGTTNCAAGGCCAGAGAAAAGCCCCAAGGAGTAATCTAGATGAGCAGACTTTGGGTTACTACAGAAGAGTTGCTGAAACACTTGAAGAGTTTGAAGGGAATGATGAAGAAAAAGGTACAGTCTGGTACAGCTAGCTAAGTAGCAAATGAAATATCAAGCCACACATGAGAGCTGACCATTCATTCAATCATGATTGTAGGGATTTGTACAGGGATTAGCTGTCACCTGTAATCAAATTGTTCGCCTTTTGGACTGCTATTCTAACGCTTTTCTTGCAGACTTGTTTCTCACTAATGTATTCAACCAAATGGAGGCAGAGTCAGAAAAAGTTGCTAAGGATCAAACAGTTAGTCACATTGTGGAAAAGCTCTTGAATAACTGCAATGAAAGGCACATGGTATCATTTATGGGTGCTCTAGCTGAACACTGGACTGACTTATGCATGAGTAAATTTGGCAGTCATGTGCTACAGACACTTTGTGAAAATATCTTCAAGATTTTATGCAACAAAAAGACGAATGTTGAAGAGAAGACCCAGGGAAATCTGTTGACCAATTTCTCTGCATTGTGTTCCGTGCTTTTAGAGAAATTTGATGAGTTTGTGAATGATATGTATGCAAGTCATATCATACGTGTGGCGCTCGAGGTTTCGGGAGGAGTGAAAGTCTCAGATAATGTCCTGAGGAGTCGTTTTTCGAGAGATCAGAGGAAACAACATCAAGGTAGGAAAAACTCAGAGGTGCTGGGGGTCCTGCCAACTTTCTCATCTCTGGCGAGAGCAAGAATAATAAGTGACCCGAGTTTTCGTCAGGGACTGCAATTTGCAGTCACATTTTCCAGTTGTCATCCATTAGTGGTGAGTGGTCATAGCACAGGATAAACGGCATCTAATTACATGTATGTCAGTAGCATCGATTGTTTGTGCTTGCATCTTCTCATATCTTTAACTTTTTCAGCGCCAACCAAGGAAGGACCATTGTCAACATCATATGCACCGCCCAAAGAACTTGTCGAGATATTTGATGCCTTCAAAGACAAAATTCTTGAAAGAGAAGACATTGATGGTAAACTTTCTTTCAAGAACTGGAGAACTTGATCAATTTCCATACAGTTCTATAGATACTGGTGTGTAGTATTTTACTGTCATGACTACCCGTAGTTACTATTTGCTGTTTCAGGTCTTGTCTACAGCCATATGTCAGGTCCAGTATTACAAACCTTACTGCTCGTCTCAGAGAAGCAGAATCCTAAACTATGTAAGAAATGCTGCAAGAAACTCATAAGAAAGCACAGCATATTTGAAAAGATGAAGAAAGAGGAACTGGCTCCTGGATATGAAATCGAGTAAGTTGTTTGGCTTATTTAGTGCAAGATGTGTGCAGAAGATATTGTGACTTTCCGGTATTTTTCAGGTTGATTCCGAACTGACCTTTCTGGTCTCTTCTTTCTTGTGCAGGATTTCATGTGTCGTGTCGCATGAGACTGGCTCCCATCTGGTCGACCTGCTGATGCATCTGATGCCTGAAGACATGTTCAATGAGGTGTTCACATCCTATTTCAAGGGGCGAATGTTGAATTACTGTCTGCATCATGTTGGGAACTTTGTGATTCAGAAAATGTTGGCAAGAGTTGAAAAGGAACAGGTAGGTGAAGGGAGACCACTTGTAGAAGGATGACACTTGATTTGCTGTTCTAGAGACAAGTTCCTAAGTTTCTACTCTGACTTTAAACTCAGTCACTGATTATAGACTCCCATTTTCACACATTTGGGAGTCTATAATCAGTGACTGATGAAGCATTTGCCATTGTAGAATGCATTTCAACAATGGGTTGTTGATTCAACTTTCCAGTTCGAAGAGATCTTCACCGAGATGAAGTCTCACATTGAAGACTTACTAGCGAGCAGTCGAGAAGGGGTAATCGTCAAGCTCGCCGAGGCTGCTGTCCGACTGGGGACAAAACAAGAGAAGTTGCTCAAGGCCTTGATGGTCGCATTCCACTGCTACCAGCCCAAAGAGAGACAAACTAAATGCGTCCCCCTGCTTGCTTCCATGTCAACTTATGAAGTTTTCTTCAAATTACCACAAAGTGACAATGAAGGGGAATCTGAGAAAGAGGAAGCTAAGGTTTGTTTTTGCCACCGACTTCATGTACTTATATCGTTTTCTTGATAACTACCCTTGGAAAACAATGTCACCCAGATTCAAATCACTGAAACTTACTCGTTGGATGACTTCATGATCAGTTGGTAATCAAGTTACATGGACTTTGTATTTTTCTCTCAATTTTCAAACCAGTCAGCCACGGATGCTCCAGTGACACTTCTCACAGAAATTAACTACCACGGGGCAATGCTGCTTCAGCAGCTTGTACGGTTTGGCAATCCAAAGTTGATTGTCTCCAGCTTTGTTGACTTGAAACCAGAGGAGGTACGGAACATGGCTGCTGATCCGAAGGGAAACCATGTGATTGAAGCATTGCTGAAAAGCAGCACCATTGGGGAGAAAACACGGGATGTTGTCTATGATAAACTTAAGGCAAGTATTAGGTCCCGTGTCTGAAGACTTTTCACTTGTGCACGTGTGGCCTTGTGGCATTGCGACCTCCAGATGTCTGAGGATATTTCACGCCTACGAATGAGCTTGTTCATTCTCTCTGTTCCTGGTCAGTTGATCACATGAGCCCTGCACACGGTCATTTATTCCCCGTATTCAATGGGAGCAGCCAGTAAGCAAAACAAAGGTTCAGTGCCTGTGTGGTGTGTCACAAGTGAAAATGGAACAAGGGAACAGTGTGTGGATATGGGTTCAGGCCATTGTTATTGAGAAGAAACAACCGATCAACAATAACCGCTGTACATTTACATGTCATCTGAACTCAGAATGTGCTCACCAAATTGTGCATTTCAGGGATGGTATGTAGACTTAGCATGCGACCGCAGTGGTAGCCGGACAATAGACGCCTTATGGAACCAAGCCACTTTGAGACAAAAGACAGTGATGGCAGAAGACCTCTCCAAACATGAGGCGAAGCTGACTGGAGATAAATACGGACGTTTCGTCCATCGGAATTGCGGCCTGCATCACTACATGTATCGACGGAAAGACTGGCAGGAGATGCAGACGGGAGAGATTAAGAAAAGAAAGCTGTTCAAGGACATTATTGGGGATGAAGGTATTATTCGCTGCTGTTTTCATCGGCAATTGCCATTGGGATTGGAGAGGTCCAAGTAGATCCCTGGTTGCCTTGCTGCATGGTCTTTGCAGAGTCTGTTAATCAGATCACTTCATCAAGTACGCCTTACTAACTCTTATCAAATCTGAAATGAAATGGATCTCGTGGCCTAGTGGTTCAAGTCAACACAAGATAGGGCTCAATTATTGATTCCTAGTCATGGCGAATTATTGCAGTGTATAAAGTATTTGCAGGTGAATAATTTGTGGCCACTTAAACCCTTAATTTACAGGCATGGAATACGACTCAATGCATTCATGAACATTACGCCTGTGACAATTCTGCCTCAATACACAAACCTCCCTTTTTGAGTGTTTCCTGATCATCAGCTTTTTGAGAGTTTCATCTTTTTGTCATGTAGTTCTGGCTTTTCCAGGCACAACAAAATCGAAGAAGAAAAAGAAGGAAGCTGAAGAAAGTGAAGAAGAGGAAGAAGAATCAAGCCTGCTCCTAAAAGATGAGGTGTGTAGTTTGAGATGCCTCTGAATGCTGAATGGATTAAAATACCTATATAAAAGTCATTGCCTTAAGTACACTCCAGAAAATGTCCTTTACCAGGATATTCTCATCTTTAGTGCTTGCTTGGCATCTGTCAGTATCTTTCTGATATTGAATCTGTACATCCAGTACGACTTCAAGAAGACTATATAGTATGACTTCAAGAAAACTATCAACTGACGTGTTTTGTTTTACTTTCAGGATTTTGAAGAGTCGACATCCATGACTGGACTTGATTTAATAACCAACCCTACACAAGTGTCCAAGGATGAGAAAAGGACTAAAAAGAAAAAGAAATCGAAACTCAAATGATTTGAAGTTAACAATGTTATCTGGATCCATCTGCCATTAAGCTGTAATTTCATTTCCGTACTGAATACATTTTTGAATCAGAATTTTTGAGTTCCTCACTTCCCGGGGTATTTCTTGTGTGCTTTCCTAAGGATTGTGTCATACTGCAAAGGGCTACGGTTGAACTGGGAGACATTTATAGCCAAACATCATACATTGATAATATGGGCCTAAAGATGATATGGGCCTAAAGATGATATTGCCATGGACTCCCTGTTCATTATATATCATGAGTCTTATATACTACGGAAATTTGTCATTGGAAGTAAAACAAAAGTGAAAATATACCCATAAGTGAAAGAATGCAGAGAGTATTCCTCCTCTTGGCTGATTGCTTCCTCCGAAATGATCACTACACTTAGAAAAAAATATGAACAACCAAATATTTCATAACAATAAAGCTCTATTTTAGAATGCAAGTCAGCACCGTGTGTAAAAAATATATTTCTGCTGTCTTTCAGTATGTACATGATCCCTGCTGTAATTACAACAAGGGATTTCAAGCCAGGCCACATACTGGCAAAGGGCACACACATTTCCATTGTCCTTTCTACCCTGCATGAAATCAGTGACTTTCCACTCTGCCCTTATCCTCCATCTCGTTGGCATCTTTGTGATCCAATTCCCTGGTCTCTGGTGGATCTAAGCACCCATTATTTGTCATCTTTAGAATGTCATAAATATCGTACGCTTCCCCTGGAAATGAGAACATTACAGCAGTTTTATCAATAAGATCCGCACAAGTATACATAATGGAGTTCGTAGTATCGACATTCTTCAATCATGGTTCTGTCCTAAGCTACAGACCTTGTGGAATGAAATATCCTCTGGCCAGGCCTCTGGGATTGGAGGGGGTGACACAGTCCAAGTGTACCTCTTTTCTCAAACACTTGTCCAGATCCACTGCACTGAAGAAGGCCACTGACTGAAAGAGGAGGTGACATGATGTACTGGTAAGTGAAGCCAGAAAATAAAGAAATGACACGGCAACATATAAGGTACTGAAGGTGGGTGCACCAACCATATACATGTTCATGATGATGCATTAGCCAACTTCGTATTACATGTACATGTGTGGTTTCCAACTACACCTGCCTACAAAACTGAAGGATTCTAGCGATGACACTTCATTATTTACAATTCAAAATCGTAGTCTGATTAAAGAAATGCAAATAGAGACTGTAACATGCCCAGCATGTTGGTAATATCCATTTTAACACACGTTCCTGATGCGGCCTACCTGGGGTAAGTCACCCATATCCAATTTGTATGCGAACATTGACCGTGTCAGCAGGTTGGTGATCTGTAATGCCAGAGCTGCTCGGAACCTGTCCTCGCTCTTGACGAGATAGCGAACTTCATCGTGGATACTGATGCAGAATCTTCCACTGATCTTGTACTTGTCAAACAACCATCGCATAGATACCAGCATCATGTGGAGATAGTCGACAGCTGAACTCTGGACAACCCAGTTAACACGACTTGTCTTAAACTGGAGAAGGATTGGAACAAATGTAAAACATTTTCAGAACCAAAATGGTTGACAGATCAACGAATTTCCAACAAACGGAAATACCCGGTAACATTTACATAAAAAGATAAAAACAGCTTTACTTATCAAAAGATTATTTTGTTTGTCTTAAAGATGTTTCTTCAAGAGTTCCCAAAATCTTTAGTTCACCAGACAGACATTAGCACTAAAAGGCACGTCTCAATAAGTGGAAACTTTCTTGGCAACTTCATTGTAGAAAACTGCACAGAGTGAGTCGTTAGGGCATTGATCAATGTGAAATCATAAGCAAACCAACCAATTGAGAGCCAACTTGTGTGACGAACTCTCACGTGGAGGAATGCCTTAAGAATTGTGAAATGACCAGGTACTCAGTGTGCCGAGACACATCCGTTCACCCAGGCCAGGGTCTTCACAACTGCTCCCCTCCTCGCAGTTGTTTCCAACAGGGAACCATTAATGACCTGAGATTCTCAGGATGGCTGAGACAGTAAGACACCAATACACTGGGGTTACATACATAGCCTTTCACGCTCTGCGACTCCAACGATTTGCTGATTGCACATCCGAGGATCGGTGTCCTGGGTTCATCAGACAAGGCAATGCTTTCCAACTTGTTGAACATCTCCGATTCACTGGAAGAGCATCACAAGGCAGACTGGGAATTTCATTCAGTGTCAAGTACCGGGTAATAAGTATTCAAGCAGAAACTATGTACCGTACTGAGCCCACCAGTCCAACGAATAGCATGACAATACCCCTTTCCCCACTTGTGGTGAGAGGTAAAACCATGACACAGACCTAGAGTATTGGAGTTTGCAGATATATCAGCACATTTGCCTGAAGTTGGCCTTCTTTTATTTAGAAACTTGACAAATTGGTGACAACTTACGTTCCTCCAGCCCAGAAGGCCTTGCGGTCACCGTTCTCAAGGGTCCTGTAATGATAACGCAATGCAAAGTTCATGAAAAAGAAACCATACATGTGCCAGAGAAGAAGATGAAAAACAAACTGTTTGTGAAAAAGGACAATCAGCCAACCATGAAGACACCATTAACTTACAAGAATTTTCTTGTGCCTTTTGTAGCTTTGAACATCTTCCTCACATTTGCCTCAGCCTCTTTTTGTGTCAGACGATGGTTGAACTGTACCAGGAGTCTCTCAGCGAACGGTCGCCCCGCACCATAAATTCGACTGTAATTCACAACCTGGAATGATTAAATGAACCTTTGACATCCAGAGCCTTGCAAAATAACTACACTGTACACAACCCCATGGTCTTATAATTGGCAACCGGTAAACTTACCTTTGCATTATCCCTGCTGATACCCATAAGCTCGGCAGTTTTGCTGTGAAGATCAGTCCCTGCACTCTTCTTGCCCTGGAGAGTCATCCAACCAAACGCTGTACATCCTGGAAAAAGATTCGCCATTTACTCTTTCATTGGTTCATGCTATCATAGATAACCTCTCTCTTTGGAAGCTGCCCACACAAGCCATTATACGACAGTTGCTTCTCCCTTGCACAGATTACCAAACGTCATGGTGTGGCAACCACATGTTGCAACACTAGATCTCGCTCAGACAATCTCCTTTAAGTCCCTATACTACAGAAAACAAACTGCACCATCAGACTGAGTAGACAATAACCCCTTCTGCCCTCTTGCATATGAGGAACAAATTTCTCAGAGATTCGCAAAATATAACATACCATGCACCCTTTTGAAGTAGGAATCTCCAAGAATAGCAGCGATCCACAGTTCCTGAGAATCCACATCTGCCCCAACAAAGTGATAACCAGGGGGTGCTTGTATCATGGCTTTCAGTTCACTACCAATACGATCTAACTGGAGAAATCAAACGTACCTCTGTCAAAATACATTCTACAAGACTCTGGTGGGGATCACTGAGTAACACACATGCCTGTACAGCAGCTGCAGCAAATAGTAGTGTCCCTTGTAAGCAAAATAGGCATGACCAGTCCCTCAGTGTAACATAAAGTCGACAGCAAGAAGATACAGGGAAAATCGACTCACATATGCATTACTTGCAGTCAGCCATGTTGGTTCGACAGCTCTGCGTGTCACAGTACCGGCTGTCACTACCCTGGGTAAAATAGCACCGTATATACCATTTTCATCGTATTCTTCTGACCTGTAAGCAAAGATACAGAATGACGAGTGATTTTCCAAGCACAAGCAGATACGATTTTCCAGACACAAATATAATGAAATCAGGATGTCTATTTTTATTCAAAGATTATTTAAGCAAGCACAAATTTGAGATAGTGAATGATAAATCGGAAAGGAATGTGCAGTTTTTAAATGAGGGTGGGGAAAATGCCACAAACGACATCAACTTACTCTTTAACAGCATCCGGTAAATCCTTCTTTCCGAGCCAAACTGTCATTTGATTCCTGAACAAAAGAAGAACAGCCTAATCAACGCAGTGTCGTATTTTGGTGTTACCCAACAGATATTCGAGTCGAATACTCAAAAACACAGCAAATTTCTTGACGTTTGTTAACATTACCTGATTCTGTCTCTATTATTGTTCCAATATGAGCAAACTTTACTCAGCTTCAACACATGCGCTGCCTGTCCTGACCAAGCCTTCAGAGTGCCGTCCTCGATCTTATTCAAGAAGGTCTTAGAAAGAGGATTGCCGACATTCTTTTCTTTACCATCCTGGAAAATGAGCACATATATATTACGATACTTATAAAGTGCAGTATCCAACCAATGTCATGGTCGCTCAAAGTGCTGTACAAGAGAAATTATATGGAGAAGGATAGTCATTCATCAAAGGCTGAGTGAAGAGAAAGTGTTTCAGCTGCTTTTTGTAGAGTTCCATGCTGGTACAGTTACGGACCTGGTCTGGTAGCTTATTCCACAGATGAGGGGCACAGACAGAAAATGAACGGGAGCCGACGGACTGAAGTCTAGCCATCATACATCTTTGTGAGAAAGGAAGAGAGAAGTAAGAATTACTACATGGAGTTGCAACGACTGGCTCATTGTTTTCCATCAAACATTACCTTGTGAGGGATCCTGAAGAACCATGATCCAGGGATGTGATCTGTCGTCTCATATGGACCATCCCCGACGTGAAAGAAGGGCACGTCTTCAGAATCCTGGAAATTATAACCACTATGAACATCCTGAATATACAGTCCCCCTCACTATTACGAACCCTTCGGGGCCCAAGGGTTAAGTTTGTACTTACGCGGAGTTCGTTACAGCGAGGATTTACATACATGTCATGAAATTTTGGGAGCCAGATGTTGGGTTTGTAATATCCGGGAGTTCGTAAAATCGAGGTTCGTAAGAGCGAGGGTACACTGAACTAGTAATCTGCACTAATATCATATTCTAGGGCCATGGACAAGACTTACGGTGAAAGGTATTCCACACAACAGAGGCCCTGTCCAAACAGCTGTACTTTAACCTAACATGCTTTTGTGGGCCTACCCATATCCATGCTGGAGCATGATGTCCATTATCTAGAAATCTAGCCAGGGTTTCTACTTAGCATGTACGACAGAGCACTAGTCTGGAAATCTGGACAGCTCTTCAAGAACACTGACCTGAATTTTAAGGTTTTTCCTTTTCCTCCATTTAGAATTCTTTTTCTCCGCTAGCTCTTGTGTTTTGGAATCTGCATGCTTCGCCTTCCACTCTTTCAACCTGATCAACATATCTCGGAGCGAATCTGAACTTTCATCAACAACCTCCATGAGCAGAGTGTTCAACCAATTGTCAGATTGAGTGCTACTTCCCGACTCCAGCGATGCAGAGTTGCTATCTACGGAAGTGTCATTCTTCTTGGTCTCCTCCATGACAGTCTTTGAGAATAACTTATACAAAGATCTGTAATGAAAAGTAGCAACTGGATGAAGCTTATGACACAGGTTAATGTGAAAATTCACATCTTCAGTTCCAAAAGAGGCTACACCTAAACTTAACCACCAATCACAACCTTGGCTGCAGAGGAAAACTACCGGTACTCACTTCACAGGAAAAGCTGAAACATCCTCTGACTCAACACCGGCTGAAATAAGATGCTCAAGTTTGGGATCATTCCTGCCTGGAATGATATAACCCCATCCAAGGGTCTCATCGAAGTGGACAGGATAACCATCCCACGTCAAGCGCAATATCTTCGGTGTGGCTCGAGTGGCTGTGCTGATCTTTGAAGGACCAGGGATGTAGTTTTCTTCCGTTTGCTTAGGACATAACTCACGGTACCACCTGAATATCAAGACTTTGATATCAGAATATACCTGTATTTTATTAAGATGCCAGTGAAGTAAAAACAGGCATTCTACTCTTTATCTCAAGGCACTCTTTATACTGAGGAGAATATTTCCCATTCCCAAGAACATCAATGTGTGTTGTCCGTATGCTTACTCAGGATATCCAGGCATGTGGGGCTGAGCTTTGTACAACCGCTTAGATGTGTCAAGGATATTTTTTAGCTTCTGTTCTTCCGTCAGCTTCTTCACCTGAAAAAAAGATATTGGAAACATTAAAGGGTCATTTCCAGTGTCCGCTTTTAATGTACGGAAAGGGAGAAATACGTGGCAGGCACCACCCTTAGGGTGGTACCAATTCTGTTTCATGGAAATGGACAGAACTAAAGAAGAATGCAACCGTCCATGAGGAAATCTCATAAATTCATTTACCTTTTGTGCTTTTTCTGCAGCAACAGTTTTTGTGGTTTTCTTTGGTGCTTTCTTGATCTTGATATCTTTGGTTGTCCAATCAAGGTCCCATAACCAGGGATCATTCTTATATCTTCAATGAAATCACTTATTCAATAGTTACCGGTATGTGATCAGTAAAGTTCATGCATAAGTGAAGAATCGGACTACAGCAGAAGGTGAAATGCCAAATCTGTGCAATATCAGGGCTTCAGCTGGAGTAATCGTATCAGGGGTCAAACGGCTCTTTTTGACTTAAGCGATTACAGCGATCAGGGTCTTTTCCAAGTGAAGAGCATTTGACCCTGGGTTCCCAAAAGCCCTCAAGTGGAGCCAGTAGTATCTTGCAAGAGAAACTCTAAACCAAGAGATGCAGAGTTTTTGAAATGACCCTGAATTTCTACTTAGATTACAAGTCCATAGAGACTATTACATGAATCAGAGTAGCTAAAACCAAGTCATGTCTGTCACTTACTGATCATTCTTGATCAGTCCAACAGCATCATTCGCAGCTTTCATTAAAAGTAACTTCAGCTCTCTTTGAAAATCATGGAAAGTTGCATCACTTTCAGCAATGTACTTCTCCCAGTTGTAGTTGACGGGGAGGTAGGCTGTTCCCATCTCAAGCATGCCGGCAAACGTGACAGGATGTTGAAACCTACGAAGAGAACGCTGTTGGATACCCAATCCAGACAAATAGACAGCATTATTAGTCCAATAGACAATCGTCAGTATAATGATTTAAACTTGTCATTGTTGTGAGGTAAGTTAGTCACAAAAGGAATTTGCAATGAATGAATGGTGAAGTGAATGTGCACATGTACCGACCTCTTAAAGAATTCTGGCCAGAGCTTTTTGAAGACTTCATGCGTGGCACGCACATCATTGGCACAGTATTCCATTAATTCCTGAAATTAGTGCAAAAGATCCTCAGGTTTCCAATTACAGCCATTTTTTTCATGGACCACAACCAGCAATACTATCCTGTCCAATAATAAACAAGAGATATTTTGTACAACGTTGAAAGAATGCTATTGAAGGAGTTCAGTGGGATGGGCCAGGTGATAGCACAAAAGTACAGTGGTATACATAACCATCTCGGATTTGGTTTCATTTCCTAAGGAAAAGATTCGACAACATGCCCCACCTGGAAGTCATCTCTGATGTCATTCATCGTGCCTTTAACAAATATATCACGTGTGGATTTCTTCAGATCTGTACCTCCACAATGGTTTTTATAAACAGCTGCAAGATTATTCAATGACCCATTGGTAAACCATTCCTCATCCTGGAAATGGAATTAAATGATGAAAGTTAGAGCATAAATTCTGTACAATCATAGGAAAGCCATACACACAAAGTTGTGAAGGCTTCGTGAATATGGCCCCTGGTTTACTAAACTTCAGGTAAGTTGGGCACACGTCCAGTAGATCACCT
>NMRB01001498.1:30080-85943 GCA_002633025.1 Notospermus geniculatus
AGCATAATGATTTAAACTGGTCATTGTTGTGAGGTAAGTTAGTCAGAAAAGGAACTTTCAATGAATATGAACAGTGAAGTGAATGTTCATGTACCGACCTCTTGAAGAATTCTGGCCAGAGCTTTTTGAAAACTTCATGCGTGGCACGCACGTCATTGGCACAGTATTCCATTAATTCCTGAAATGAGTGCAAAAGATCCTCAGGTTTCCAATTACAGCCATTTTTTTCATGGACCATAATCAGCAGTACCATCCTGTCCAATAATAGACAAGAGATATTTTGTACAACGTTGAAAGAATGCTATTGAAGGAGTTCAGTGGGATGTGCCAGGTGATAGTACAAAAGTACAGTGGTATACATAACCATCTCCGATTTGGTTTCATTTCCTAAGGAAAAGATTGGACAACATGGCCTACCTGGAAGTCATCTCTGATGTCATTCATGGTGCCTTTAACAAATATATCACGTGTTGATTTCTTCAGATCTGTACCTCCACAATGATTTTTATAAACAGCTGCAAGATTATTCAATGACCCATTGGTAAACCATTCCTCATCCTGGAAATGGAATTAAATGATGAATGTTGAAGCATAAATTCTGTAGTCATAGAAAAAAAGTTACAGGCAGTCTACTCTGGTTTAGTAAACTTCAGCTAAGTTGGGCACAAGTAGATCACCAACACAGGGAACATCATTACAGAATGTCAGATACAAACATAGCATATTGAGTTACACACCTCTATGCGAGCTCCTTCAAGCCTCTCCTTCATCTCTGTAAGTTCTTTCCTCTCGCCGGTGCCACCGCTCTTAGCGGCATTGTATAGCAAACGCTGATGACTTGTAAAGCCTGCCACTGCGATATGGAATGACATCGTGTCGACAAATCTTGTTCTCCCACTCTAAAATGAAAGTTAAACTTGATTTCATTGAAGACACATCAATAAATTGATGATGACCACTTTTAAACAGCAAGGGCAGTAAAACATTTATAAATTTTGCCTCATATAAATGCATTTTGTACCAAATACATCTTGTAACTTGATTATCACTAGGAAAGGCAAACACAGGTGGAGAGTACCAGCAAAAACAGTAACTTACATCAATGTTATACTGTTCTTTTACAAAAGACCTGTCAAAGCTGACATTATGCCCAACGACCACTTTTTCTCGTGGCTCATCTCCAGGGATCTCGAGTGGGATCAGGGAACTTGGGCGCATTCTCTTTGACATTTTCAACACCACTTTCTCATCAGTCAATCTCTCACTACACCAGGAGTACCTAGAAAAATAGTAAAGTGTGAATTCCTGCATCACTTCAGTTCAGTTAGGTGTGCTGTATCGAAGAGGGAGGTATTGAAATGACACTTTTTTAGGCAGTTTTGAAATATTTCCTCATGGCAACCTCCTAGAATATCAACAAGCCTTGGTACCCCTTGAAAATGAATTTAAAAAGCCAAAGTTCAGTTCATGAGTATACATGTACTTACCAAGCATCGGTAGAGGCAGCAGTAGCCATTGTGGGATGATGACCATCACGCACCAGTGCCTCAACATCAAACACAACTGCATCTTCTAATGGAGCAGGGACCGTGGTGATCTCACCATCTTTATACATGGTCCATCCTGGCTTGTATTCCCAAACTTTTGGCATGGGAGGAAGACAACATTTTGAAAGCTGGTCGCCCAACTGCCTGTAATTCTTTGTTTGTTCTGATGCTAGATTTTTGAAGTGACTATCAAGATCCTCTCCTTGAAGTTTGGGCAGTAAGAAGTCCACATCAGACAGGACAGTTGAGTCAGTTACTTTCAAGCCATGTTTAGCAAGAGATTTCTCAATTTCCTGCCTGACATTTCTTGATTGTTCTTTCCCATGTTTTTCTCTAAAAACCTGGTCAAACATTGACTGTGAAAGAAGCTGTATTCCTATTGGATTGAACCTTGGACCATTTTCTGTTACGTCATAAGCTGCAGAATATGGAGAAGCTGCAGTGGCTTCTTTTGTTTCAACTGCCCTTTTCTTTGTTGTTACATTTCTCTTGGATACTTTATGTAGATGCTTTGGGCAGAATGTCTTCAAGAAAACATGAAGTCCACAGTGTCTGTGAGCCAGACTCAACATGACGAGCAAGGATTCTTCACCACACTAAGAAAGGATGTGATAAGCCATTGGTTTCTCCCATTTCAGAAGATCTCATCGTAACATACGACCTGAAGTAAAATGTTAAGGAAAACATTCAATGCTTCAATGCCTGGTCGCCAAGCAATGACAACAACTTAAGCTATGGCCTATTTGTATCCCTCCTGTTACCAACACGCTGTAGCCTCAGCCTGTGACAGTTTCAAACAATAACGCAACCTATTGTCTAGAAAATATACTACCGACAGACATCAGAGAGAGTATAGCACTATTAGCATTGCCATTGTGACAGAGTCTGAGCTGTGGTTGTGCAGGCCTCGCCCATCCATCCAGCCTACTCCAACTGGTAGGCCTAACTACATGTACAAAACTAGGCCTCTGGGCTCTAGACAATTTAAAGGAGCTGGACGTCCAAGTTGTAAACACTCACTCACTGGTTCTATATCCACGCAACGCCTGCGGTGCTGCCACCTATTGTCGGTGATTTGTACTTACGTGAATATCGTGAGTGAGTTGCATTGGACCAGGCACCAGTCTAACAATCACGGGGCGCTACTGGTGCTGCCACCTTCACGAAGGAATAAAACTAGTTTGCTGGCCACTGTTTGTAAACAAACCAGTTTGTTTACAACTTGGACGTCGAGCTCCTTTAATTTAGTTTTAGTCGAAATGATACTCACTAATTGGGCTTGTCAAAGGCACCTGCGCCCCAGCACGCAAAGAACAGGTTGTTACACTAGGGCAGGGTAGACAGTGCAGTGTATTTTCCATGCACATGATACATGAAGTGCAGTGCATGAGACTGAGTGGCACTGGACATGCTGGGTGGGGCATGCATTCATTGAGTGAATGTCATGATGACGTTTTGACCAGGCTAACAAAAACATCATCAACGACAAGGACCACAACAAAAATTATGATTTCTCTTGCCAAAGTTCCAATTCGTTTACAAGTGCTCATCACGATATCGTAAAATTGCTACCTAAGTTCGTCTTTAAATGCACTTTCTTTCGTTCTTTTCGTCGTGTTTTGATCTTTTCACAACCACGTGCACAGCAAGCTACTTGACTGAAGTACCACAGAAATGACCAATCACGTTATCGCTTTGAGCAAAGGTGAAGGCGGGAAATTTGAACTGACGAACACGTGCTCGGATCTGAGGCCGCACCGATCCTTCGCTTAGGGCGGGGTTTACCTTGGGAGTTCATCACGTACAGGAAGAAAACATGGGAAAAAAGGGAAACTGCTTGATTCACTGAATATCTGTTTCNTCAGATAGAGCGCAGTACATTTTACACGTCGTGACGTCGTGCACTGACGTCAAGAATCGCGGCGATGATTTGCGTTTTTCAGATTCAATACAGTGGGGCTTTAATGTAGTTTTAGTCGAAATGATACTCACTAATTGGGCTTGTCAAAGGCACCTGCGCCCCAGCACGCAAAGAACAGGTCGTTACACTAGGGCAGGGTAGACAGTGCAGTGTATTTTCCATGCACATGATACATGAAGTGCAGTGCATGAGTGGCACTGGACATGCTGGGTGGGGCATGCATTCATTGAGCATGTTGAGTGAATGTCATGATGACGTTTTGACCAGGCTAACAAAAACATCATCAACGACAAGGACCACAACAAAAATTATGATTTCTCTTACCAAAGTTCCAATTCGTTTACAAGTGCTCATCACGATATCGTAAAATTGCTACCTAAGTTCGTCTTTAAATGCACTTTCTTTCGTTCTTTTCGTCGTGTTTTGATCTTTTCACAACCACGTGCACAGCAAGCTACTTGACTGAAGTACCACAGAAATGACCAATCACGTTATCGCTTTGAGCAAAGGTGAAGGCGGGAAATTTGAACTGACGAACACGTGCTCGGATCTGAGGCCGCACCGATCCTTCGCTTAGGGCGGGGTTTACCTTGGGAGTTCATCACGTACAGGAAGAAAACATGGGAAAAAAGGGAAACTGCTTGATTCACTGAATATCTGTTTCTCTTGCAATGAAGTTAGGGCGTGATGGGCATCAGGCTAAAGGCCAATTCATAGGCTAGTTTGCGTTTTGCGCTTTGCGCTTGTCCGTTTCCTATGTGAGTGCGTGGTTGAAAAAGTAATTTATTATTGGTACCACAATAAACATAGGGAACGCACAAGCGCAAAAACGGGGAAGTATGAATCTACCCTGCGTGCCCCCCCCCATATGAGAGCCCCGCCCCCGAACACATCCATGAACTGTAGAATCTCAGGTGCGCGGTGCTCAATACGGACCAAGGCCACGGTGCCGGCCTCGGCTTTGAATCAGGGAGCCGAGTGAATCTGAGTGGCGGCCAGGCGCGGATCCAAGGTGGGGCGCGCCCCAGGGTGCCCGGCGCCCCCGCCCCTTTGGCCAACAAATCGACCGTGAAAATCCTGGAACTTGGAGAAAATCATTGAAATCACCGCAGATTTCAATGTTGGTAGCACAGGGCGCCCACTCTTTCCCAAATCGTGGACTGATCCGCCCCTGAGGGCATCCACTTGTAGAGCTGACGGGCCCGCTTGAATCAGATGCGGTGATTTGTGAACTGGACTACGCATAGGCCTATGTGATAATGAAATTTTATTCATTTTGATTCAGTATTAGTACAAGCCACAAAACTGAGACTCGTTTTTGTGTTCATCACTACAAGCACCTGTTGTTGTTGATTGACTGATTTTACCCATAATGGGCATTGACTCGATCGAGTTTGATCAGGCCTTAGTTTCATGTTCATTCTAGAAGTAAATTACCAAATGTCGACGGTGGTACTAGCTACCCGAGTACTCAACTGACCCGCGAGTCTCATCAAATTCAAAATTGGTCTCGGGCTATGACACTAGTCGACAAGGGACAATTCTTCTTTTAGTACTAGATTGTCCGTTTGACGTCATAAAGATGTGATCTTCAACGGTTTCGGCTCATAATTTACTTCTTTTGTCTTATGCGATTTGCTTTTCTGACATTTACAAATCTTTTTCTGGTCCAATTCCTTTTGCAATGTCTGAACATTTTCGACCAATTCCGAATTTTCCTTTTTCAAAACATCGATCTCGCTCGCCTGTGAACTGCACGTCTCCACTAATGACGTCATCTGTTGATCAACAGTCTCAATTTGATCTTGTAAACACTTCATCTCCTCTTGCAGACGACTTTCCCGTTGGACCATATGCCGTCTCTGAGCATCAAGACGAAGTTCCATTTCCTTTTTCATTTCGCTCACTTTGCTGTTCATTTCTGATCGCATCATATCGAGCGCCATCCGAAGTTCAGCAATGCAGTTGTGGTCTTCGTGGATACCCAGAGACAATACGGCTGTCCCACACCCCTTGGGGCATGGCTTTGTTCTGAAGTCGCATATCTTCAGATGGTCGCCGAGGTTACGGCGTGGGAATGACTTATCACAACCTTCACAAGGACATTTGATCACAACAAATCCACAGTCCTTCTCGTGCGAGCCAATGTTCCCGAGGGTACCGACGTGCGGACACCCGTCACGGTGATTCCCACAGCGAATTTGGAGCTTCTCCAAGTCATTCCTCATATACCGGAAGAGTGGCCTCAGATCGGATCCCCAGAGGTGCCGTCTGTCCTCGGGACAGTTGTTCTCGTGAACAAGCCAGGTGTGGATACAGGCGGAGCAGTAGACGTGCTCGCAAGGGGCTTGGACTGGGTCCTCTAAAACGTCATGGCATATGCTGCAGAGGAGACCATCATTGATTGGTTGCACAAATCGGTCGATATCGTACCCCATGTCTCACTAGTTATCACAACCTGAAATCAATGAAATAACTTTTGAATCAGTGACATTAGCTAGACAACCCAGAACATTGATTTTCGCACCGCTATGCAGGGCCGTAGCTAGCTTTTTTTCGCTAGGGGGGCATTTTAAGCAAACGAGCCGACCGGACGTAGGCTTGGCATTCGAGCGCGAAAGGGACCTGTTTTGCGGGGGTGTGGGGGACCTCCCCCACAAAAATTTTGAAAATTAGAAGCTCTGAGATGCGATTTGAGGTCAGTTTCCTGCACTCTGAGACACGAACAATTCTAATCTTTTATCCCATTTGATTTTGCTGGAAAAAATTTTTTTTTGAACAATTGGCCTGGGGGGCATTTGCCCCCCTGTCCCTATGCTAGCTACGGGCCTGCTATGGCGACGCGAGCCTTGGTAGTCGTTCACAGTCCTGATGGATTCGATAGTCTTTAGCCTAAAGGCGGTGACAGACTGGCGCGTAAGCAACGCGTCTGAAAGCGTTCAACCAATCAGGCAGGCGGTAACAAGGACCGGAACACCTACCGAAGAATCTGATTGGCGGAACGCCTGCAGGACGCGCCGCGTACGCACCAGTCTGTCACCGGCTTAGCCTAGAATCCATTCACGCGATTTTCGTGCCGGGCGATGTCATGGATGTCGCATCCTTTGTCCACGACCAACGCGGCGGAAACAAACAATGCTTTCGAGCGTCTGCCACTCGAAAATCGCGTGAATGAACCGACCGGGCTGGCTGTCTATTCACGCGATTTTCGAGCGGCAGACGCTCGAAAGCATTGTTCGTTTCCGCCGCGTTGGTCGTGGACAAAGGATGCGACATCGCACGGCACGAAAATCGCGTGAATGGATAGTCCGCGACTCGTGCCGCTGCGTTCTTTGGTCCCAGAACATCGACCGCGTTTGCGGTGACGCAGAACCAAGACGGCCGACGCCCGCTGATGTTGTCCGGACTGACAAGAAGACGTTTACGCAAGAAATCTAGATCTCTCTATTCAGAATCATATGACGCCGACAAAGAGCATGTCGCCTGTTTTCCCCCAGGACAACTTACCCCATCGGGTGAACATTTGATTGACATATGTCAGAGACGGATGATTAGAGGAGTTAAATAGCCATGTAAAGACCGTAGGCCTAATTGGACATTGGATCGAGACGATATGTTGACGAAAAAATATCGAGGTGACTTTTGTTAATGGTATCAAACGCGCTACGGGGGTATATCATTTGCGCTATAACTGACAGGTATACGTCACTAGGACAGGCCATGTTACAACCAATAATGTCACAATCGACCAATAATGTCACAACCGATGATAATGTCACAATTGTGACATTATGAACACCTCATCCAACCAATAATGTCACAACTTGCTAATAATGTCACAACTTTTCCTTACCGATAATGTCGCAACATTTTGACCAATGATGTCACAACTTTTCCTTACTGATAATGTCACAACATTTTGACCAATAATGTCACAACCCCAGTAACTAGCGCAGATCATGTCGGGATAATGTGATGGTGATTTTTTTCGCCCCTCCCTCATGGAAGACAAAGACGTCTGAGCAAAAAAATCCTGCTTTGACCATGAAAGACACCTTAATCATTTCTTCACCCCCTGGGATCTCCTCACTGGAGGAAACAGTGTCCGAGGGGGTGTCAAATGTACATGAGTGTTCATGCCGCCACCTCTATGCGAACAGAAGTGCTTGCTAATGTCTGTAGATTTTTTTCACGTACCCGGTACGTCTAATTTATTAATAGAGAGTTTTCGCAAAGCCCCCGAAACGCCAACGCGAACGTCTATCCTATTGTTCGGTGGTCTCTTCGTGGCATCGAACAATGTGTTTGGCGTTCGCGTTGGCGTTTCGGGGGCTTTGTGAAAACTCCCTAAAGAATCAAAATATGAAACGTTTTTCTGGAGTTTCTTTACTGAAAAGTGCCTGAGGTAGACCCCCACTTGGGGTCGAAAATTTGCAAGATTCTGGAAGTTGACTTCTGGTATATTATCATTTTATGCTTGAGAAAGTATTTTTATGTATTCATATTTTGATTCTTTAATAAATTACACGTACGTGAAAAAAACTCTACAGACCTTGGCCAGCACTTCTGTTTACGCATAGGGGCGGCTTCGTGAGCCCTAAAAATGTACATTTGGCACTCCCTCGGACACTGTTTCCTCCAGTAAGGAAATCCTAGGGAGTGATTACACGGGAACTCCTACGGGGTGAAGATATGATTAAGGTGTCTTTCATGGTCAAAGCAGGATTTTTTTGCTCAGACTTCTTTGTCTTCCATGAGGGAGGGGCGAAAAAAAGTCACCATCACATTATCCCGACATGATCTGCGCTACATGTAGTTACTGGGGTTGTGACATTATTGGTCAAAATGTTGTGACATTATCGGTAAGGAAAAGTTGTGACATCATTGGTCAAAATGTTGCGACATTATCGGTAAGGAAAAGTTGTGACATTATTAGCAAGTTGTGAGATTATTGGTTGGATGAGGTGTTCATAATGTCACAATTGTGACATTATCATCGGTTGTGACATTATTGGTCGATTGTGACATTATTGGTTGTAACAGGCCACAGCTGAACCATTCATCATTGCCTGACGGGAATGATTCCTGTCGGCAGGCGTTTTCGCGCCTCTCTCACCCGAGTTAAAGCGCCCGTTAGAATTCCCTTACTTACCATAAAGTTTGAAACCTATGGCCAACCATAAAATCCCGACTATCACCTATCTCCATCAGATGTCCTATAATGGCCTGTTGTGACTAGATAGTGACGTTTTATTCCCGAGAAATGCCCACGACATGTCCGAGTCCCGGGTCCGAGTTCAACAAAGGGATGAATATTCGGTCAATATTTTCCTCGAGAGTGTCTTCACAAATAACAATTCTGACGGCCCATTGCTTTCCCATTAGTGTTTTTTAGGGGCCAGTGTTTACAAGATTACCGAGAATCCGGACAGGAAGCTCCACGATGGTTATCCGTTAGTGACATCCGAAAGATCGCATTCCTTTCGGGACTGAAATCGAGTTCATGTTAAGGGTGCCTCAAGCAGCTAGATTTATGGCTGACAGAACTAAACAGCATGGTGTTTTATGGCGGGGTCCCCTTGTTCAGCTGTCACAACGACACAGGGCAGAAGCGCCCCGGAATAATGTTCATATACGAAATATATATGGCGACAATGAACTTTTAGCGCAGACTTCCTGTGCATGACATTTGAGTTCAGTCCATTTGACAGTGGAATGTCTTGAATCGAAGAAAGGCGTCTGGAAAGATCTCCTTTTGACGTCACGGAAGTAAACTTAGATTGCGGATTCACCGAGTCCGTATAAACGTATCCCCGTATAAACGTTCAACATAACTCTTGCCAAGAAGGAAGACAAAGGCGGCGGCGACAACTGTCCCAGCATCCAAGAGCTCACGAAATGGTCAGCCAGAAACTTCCAGAAACCTGTCAAAGGGATATGGTCAAATCACAAGAGATTTACAACACACAGCGACCACATAGGGCGTCCTTGGATTCGTCACTTTTCAATAAGAACATCCTTCCCTTGTCTCACGTTATGGTCTTCGCCGGTACAGAACACTAGAATCACACATGGATATTGAAGAATTTCTAGATAGGAACCAGTGCACACAACGAAGGCTAATAGCAAAAGTCCATTGCATATTTACCTTTTAGAAAGTTCTACAAAGAGTTCAAATTGGCCTTTCGGGTAGGCCTAGTTCTGTGTGTGAACTTGCGTAGTTGAGTCATTTGATAATGTACGCCTAAGTCAGGCGAGGTATATTTTGTGTTGTGAGATTGTTTGTAAGGACAACTTTAAGGCAATAACCTTCTTCTTAAAACTGATCCGATAGCTCTCCTTTCCCAGACCCAAATAAAAGGAATTTCAAAGGCCTAAATGATCACATTGTAATTTCGAGAATACATGTCGTCTGCTCCATGGGTGACTGATTCCTAATTGCCATATTCAGCCGCAATCCATCAAGACACTGACCCAGGCAGCCCTCATAACACAAATCGATATCGATTTTATTACTGGTCAGGAATTCGAATATATTCTTGATAGATAATTCGTGTAAACGGAAATATAGTCCACATAATGAATATCATTGCCAAAGAACACCATTTTTAAAGGATTACTTTGGTAGTGACAAAACGCCACAGAAACACCCTGACTAAAAATATGGTGCTGGGATGGCACTATAGCNCTTTCCTGCCACAAGAAGCCAAAATCGCTCTATTCTTGTCAATTGATCACTGCAAAATTCAAACACTGCCTGTATTATCAATTAGAAATTTATTTCAAAATAGGTGGCAGCACTGCATTAACAGTCCTGAACAATAATACTACTCTGGGACCATAACGGTACCCCTAAATGTTTTCATTTCATCAATACCTGTACTGGTGTTATATTTCTATGTTTATATATCAATAGATTTCCTATTTGAGAGCACCGGTACAATATGATGAACATGATTTTTGCATACATGTTGATATTCTCAGCTTTGAATAGGTGAACACCCACAAATCTTGAAGTCATGGTTGCCTTGAACAACAAGCAAGATTAGAACCTCTCATCAAGTTGAAAACCATGAATCTTGTCGATACCCTACCCTGAAGACTCACTCTCATGGGGCGCCAGGGCTTCAGGAAGGGTCTGTGCTGAAGGACCTTGGAAATGAAACCTGAAACAAACACCATACTTTATCAAAGTAGGAATCCTTTGAGGAAATAATACAGTGCAGTCCAACTGACAAGACTGTGTCTCTATTCAGTTAAGGATAGGCATCAATTCATTCTTTAGAAAAAACAAACTTTACAAGTAGCTGAAAACAATGTTTACCCGAAAGAATTGGTGACATCTGTCTCTTCCATATTGAATTCAGCCACAGGAACACCCCTCCACGCGACTGAAGGTGCATACATAGCAGCCGGGTACACAACAGATGAGGTGCCAATCTGTGGAAGAAAATGCAAGGATGATCATCAAGATTGCTGAAAATAACTTTTTGTCTGAAGTAAATTACAGTGGAACCTCCCTTAGTGGACACCTCTGCCAGCAGGACACCTCTCTATTAAGGACACCAAAGTTCCCAGTCCCAAATTGACCATTTCTATTCATTTTGACTGCTGTAATCAGGACACCTCTCAATTAAGGACAGCACCGGTCAGTCCCGAAGGTGTCCTTAATAGAGAGGTTCCACTGTATGTATTTGAGAGCAACAGCATTTTAAACTTCATATTACAAGGGAAGGGCCCAAACAAACTTACCACAAGACACAGATCACATTTTTCTAGCTCTTCATCTGTTTTTTGTAGCACATCATGATCTAAGCCCTCTCCGAACCACACCACATGAGGCCGCAGTAAACCACCACAGTACTCCTCCTTACATCGTGGCAGCTTTTCCACTGGGATCCGAGCATTCACTGCATCAGGATCAGGAGCTCCTTTCCCGCCGAGTGCTTCACAGATAGGGCTATCATGGTTGAATTCAACATGTCCACACCTTGTACAGCGGGTTTTGAACAAATTACCTGAAAACATGAGTAATGAAACTTATCATATCATAGGCTCAATGGCACTTAGCTCTCAATATCTTGAAAGAAAAAAGAAAAACAAGTTTTGCACAATTAGATCTATCACCAGACAACTGTATGATATAAATCAAACTGATAAAAGTGTAGGGCCTATGTAGGGCAAGGAAAGACCAGGAAGAAACTTACCATGTAATTCAAGAATGTTTTCAGAACCACTGCGTTTATGTAACTCATCAATGTTTTGTGTGATCACAACAACCCTTCGTCCCTGTTTGGCAAGTCGTTTTTCACACTCAGCAATAGCAACATGACCCTTGAATTGAATTAGAAATGATACTTCAGCATATAAAACCCCCCCATGTCATGAAGATGTTGAGGAGGTCCATGGGGAGTGATATGATCTTATTAGAAATATCACAGCCAACACGGGTGAAAAAGAGAGAATTCCAAAGAAACTCACAGCATTTGGAAACTTTGATTTCATGACCTCCCGTCTGTAATGGTAGAATTCCCAGACTAATGAGGGGTCCTCTTGAAAAGATTCGGGTGTGGCAAGTTGCTTAAAGACGAAAGTGTACAGACTTAACCTCACAGTTATTATGAATTAGAAGAATATGCTGATTGTTTGTTTTCAAAGGACTTACAAAGAGAGATGGTTTTTATCACAGGGACCTGACACGAGACAGTAAGACCTAGGGTTATAACCCTAACTCTAATTAGGGTTACTCTAACCCTAATTAGGGTTATAACCCTAGGTTCAGTCTCGCATCAGGTCCCTGTGGTTTTTATGAACAATCAAAAATCTTGACTTATGTGTCAGAATAGATTGAACTATGATGTGAAAGCCACTAGAATTTAGAGTGCAGTTTGATAACTGGTGAAATCAAATTCAAAAGGGACAAATGACTATGAGGACTGACTTGTGCTTGCCATCTTCTCCAGTAACCTCCAGCACCCCTAAAGGTTGGCACACCACTATCAGCACTCACTCCTGCACCAGTTAAGCAGACAATATGCTTAGCTTTGGCAAATTTTTCTCTGAAGGCCGCCATGTCACTACTTGGCCATTGTCCTGCCTGAAAAAAGAGCCAAAAAAGTCGGTCATACAGGATTACTGGTGTTCACTTCCAAACATCCAGGCAAAAATATCCAAAGATGGTGGGGCGGGGCACAAGTGGCATCCCCCTTATGCTGCAAAATTGTGGGAAACTCACCATATTTAAAGCAGTTCCCAGCAATGAACCTCTCACAGCTATTTGAAGGAGTTTTGAAGTTGAACAAGGAAGTAGGCCAAATCTCTTCCACGGATGCTGATTGTTTGTTTTCAAAGGACTTACAAAGAGAGATGGTTTTTATCACAGGGACCTGACACGAGACAGTAAGACCTAGGGTTATAACCCCAACTCTAATTAGGGTTACTCTAACCCTAATTAGGGTTATAACCCTAGGTTCACTGTCTTGCATCAGGTCCCTGTGGTTTTTATGAACAATCAAAAATTTTGACTTATGTGTCAGAATAGATTGAACTATGATGTGAAAGCCACTAGAATTTAGAGTGCAGTTTGATAACTGGTGAAATCAAATTCAAAAGGGACCAATGACTATGAGGACTGACTTGTGCTTGCCATCTTCTCCAGTAACCTCCAGCACCCCTAAAGGTTGGCACACCACTATCAGCACTCACTCCTGCACCAGTTAAGCAGACAATATGCTTAGCTTTGGCAAATTTTTCTCTGAAGGCCGCCATGTCACTACTTGGCCGTTGTCCTGCCTGAAAAAAGAGCCAAAAAAGTCGGTCATACAGGATTACTGGTGTTCACTTCCAAACATCCAGGCAAAAATATCCAAAGATGGTGGGGCGGGGCACAAGTGGCATCCCCCTTATGCTGCAAAATTGTGGGAAACTTACCATATTTAAAGCAGTTCCCAGCAATGAACCTCTCACAGCTATTTGAAGGAGTTTTGAAGTTGAACAAGGAAGTAGGCCAAATCTCTTCCACGGCTGAGTAAATGCCATTTATTGCGAAATAATAAAGTCATTTATCAGGCCTGGCATGTGACCAGGAGAAACATCTTCACATCACGCCCTACGCTCACTTCCCCCTTCGAACTATTGATAGGAACACTACTTGTCAGGGCTAGGCTAGATGGTCAGGAATCTTCGGATTGCTGAAAAAGAAACAATGTATACCGGTAGTCGGTAGTAGGGCCTATGTCACTGAGGCATGCGTTACACTCAGCAGCTCGCCAAGTGTTATGTTAGATGAGATTGGGCTCTCATTCGATGGGAATTGTCTCATCTATGGTCGGTACCGACGGTGTACAGCTGTTGTAGCTAGCCTAGCCTAGGTCTGGAGAAGGGCCGTCGTGACCAGCTGGTGACAGCTACCAAATAAGTAGCCTATGAACAGGGCCTAGGATCTTCCAGTTTGTCAAAAGACACCCTAAACTCACCACACGAACTGACCTCTTCCTCCAGATGACGTTTTCGGCGTTGTGACAGTTGGAAGAGAGTGGAGAATAGAGGAAGGCCAAGTGGCAGACATGGGTATGGACCTAGTTTGGTGTCCCGCCTGCCTGGGCAAAAAACAAAAAAATTCGAAGGTCGGGTAACGCACAGCCGCCTAAACGAACCGGGAATATATGTAGCCATTTGAATGAATTTTACATAGTTAGTAGATCAATAATCAAATACCATAATAAACAATATTTCGAGTAACAACATAGACTCTATCAGTATGTAAAGTATTGTATATAAATTTAGTACGAATCGCCTATTTTCGCATGTCTGAGAATGAACTGCTGGATTCATCTAATTTGCATATCAAAATAAGAAATCATGAAAATCAGCGTTTCTCCAAATTCATGACGTAATACACAATTTGCATATCATAATGCGAATTCATGGAATGTATTTGTTTGTAATGACGTCATCGGGCAGGGTCGGTCGTCCGTTGTTATCGTCGGTTTCTGATACGATCTGCTAATTTGAGTCCCAGTGCTGCCGACAGCTGCTGAAACTGGAGGATGTCTGATCCGATGTGATTGATTGGCATCATCCATCTGTCATCAGACAAGTCAGAACAAAGTTTCACATTGTTACACCTAAACTCCTCAGTAACGAGAGATGAAACGGACTTTCGATCAGTTGATCGGTTAGTGTCATAGTGAAGAATGATGAACATTTCAGCATGCCCATCACACACCATGATCATCTGATCATCATTCCCATTTTTGTGAACGCCTTTTGTGAATGAATCATCATCATGGTCATCATCATCTAGGCCTAGGCTATCTACTAGGCCTATCATTATCCCCCTCAATACTCACAATCCCATATCTTAGGGTAGGCCGCTACTTGCTTGTTCCTAGCGGATTTGGATAGACCTGCCCCTCCCCCCCAGCTAGGCCTAGGCTAGGCCTAGCTACTATAGATCGTTGCAGTTGATTGGGAACAACGTCTTCAGGCCAAACGCAGTCAAGGTGCAGCGTCACGTCAGTGTTGACGCGGCCAGCGCCCATGCTTTCTCCTGTACGTCAACGACGTCACTGACGTCCCACGTGGGTTTTGTAAACTTTTTCAAGTCAAACTTTTAGATTTCCAAAGCGAGTATTCCGTTGAGCAGTTATGGATTCCCAAGTTTTTATGACCATCATGATCCCAAGGTTCTAAGCTATCCACTGATATGTTTAATTAGTGGGAGTGACCAGGAACCTGGCGACAGTCGTGAGTTGAAAAGGGCATGTGTGGTCAAATTCTCGTAAACGTTGTTCCCTACTTTTTGCATGGATCTATAGGGAGAAGTCAAAAAGCTCAAGACCCCCCACCGGCACCGCCACACAGGGGATTTCTGTCAGAATTATTGAAAAACACCCCAAAAAGTAGGCCTAGTAGGCTACCTTTTAAGGGTAGGCTGATTTCTGTACCGGTACAGTAGGCCTACAGGGATACCGGTATAATTCGCCTAAAAAAATATAGGGCCTAAAGGCAGCCCCCAAAAAAGAGCCATTTGTTTGTCTTGTCATTGCCCAGATGGTCGAGGCAACCCTCGATTCCAATGCTCAGTTGACAACAAGTACCGGTACCGGTACCGTACCATTAGGCCTAAAGAAGAAGATAAATTCCCCAGTTGTTCAATTTCTGATAAAAAACGATGTCATTTCATTTCAGATTGTCCATGTGGTGATGGCGGCAGTGAATCCACTCGTTATAGCGGTGGAACAATCAAAGATGCTGTTTTCCAACTTATCAACCATCATCAGAACTTGGATGGTCTGTTACAAGAGGTTTGTGCCAATTTGAATACATGTATTTGGGAAAATCGTCTTGGGAGAGGTTGAAGCATTGGACTTGACTACCTTTTGGAAATCAATTGTTCAATTAAAATTTTTCAATTGGAGCCTGAGGAGTTTATGTCCTTGAACAGGACATTATGATGCCTTCAGTTACCGGTTCTTCTATTCATAGGCAGGAGATCTATCGAAGGAGAGAACTAAAGAAGCAAGGTCAGCCATCAGAGAAGAACAGCCACATCATTTACATTCAGGTATACTGACATGACTGATGCTAGTTCCAAATTGACTTGTAGAGTTAACATTTAATTTAGGCCACTGCAATTATTGATTCTGTTTAGCGGGCGAAACCTTCAAAAATCAATTGTAGGTGGGAGGAATGAAAATAAAAATAAATGTTGGCCAAGATACCTTTTTGTCTTCAGAGCATGTTTTAATCAATAATGAATTCTTGTAGGAGGGAAAAATTAAAATAAAATCAAACGAACATGCATGAAATATTCAAAGGTAAATGATGTATGTTATTTAGGCTTGGAACATAAGTTTGTCTGATATTACTAATTTATTTTTTCTGGTCTCCACTCTGCATCTGGCATTTCGGAGGAGAATTTGAAAATAAAAAAATGTGAAAAATCCATTTTTATTTTTATTCCAAAAATGGCAAATACAATCTCGGCTCACCCAGATAAAAAAATTGCAGTGGCCTTAGCAGCAACATGATTATTGATGTACTGGTATTATGATGGATAAAGTGTGGAGACACGAAAAATCATGCTGGTCTAGTCTAACAGATGGTGGCCTCCCATGAGAAAGGCTTTATGCTCAGGTCATCTGTTTATGAAATGACTCTAGACATTTAAATTAAGCCTCTTCCATTTGACAGTTGATGCCTTCATCACGATGTTGGATGTCCAAGCCAGTGGTAGTGACCTGCCTACAGTTGCTGCACTTGAGTGTGCCAGGAGAGTGAACGATCTATCAAAGCAGAAGATGGGAGCACAAAATCATGTGAGAATGATGGTGGAACCTCTCTATTAAGGACACCTTTGAGCCTGACGAATGCTGTCCGTGTTTGAGAGGTGGCCTCAATAAAGAGGTTCAAATGAATACATCAGTTAGGGACTGCACAGACTTAGGTGTCCATAGAGGTGTCCGCTAAGGGGATGTTGCACTAGCCACTAGAGTTACAATTCATATGGCATGTATGGAGTGAACAAATTGCGATCCAAGATTGTCCCTGCTTTGTGGTGTCTTGTGAAAGTAATCATTGTCCTATTTCGTAATCATGGGGTCGTATTCTAGAAGCTTCCTTAACTCTAAGGTTTACCTTTAGCTACTGTTTGCAGGGCAGAATACAAAAGCTTTAAGTTTAAGTGGATGTTAAGTAAATGAGGCTTCTAGAATACGAGCCATGGAATCCCCCTTCAGATTTTTTTCAAATGTTAATTATCTTGTTTTCAGATGGGGATCAATGTTGTAATCAAAGCTGTCAAACATCTCAAGCTACAGCATAAATTCAATGATGACATCTTTATCAGTCAGTTATGTTCCAGTGGGGTGAGTATGCTGGGTAGTAGTTCTCTCCTTGTGCAATGTGCTATTTTGGTTCTATTCTAGATTGTAAAAAATTAACTGTTTTTTACTGTTCGTATCAGCCCAAGGTACTTGTTAAATGACTAGAATAAGCTGAAACCCTTGATTTGCAAAATTGAAGGGACCTGTAAAATACTGTATTCCAGCCATCCCTCAAAACCTAATATAATATGGTTAAAAAACAGCTTCTATTCTTGGAGAAATTCTACCTGAATATTGCATATTACTTTATCTTCAGGATGGTATCAATGCTGAGTTGCTCTGGCTTCTTAACAAAGAATTCATCATGAGTATCGACTCCTACATCAGCAGGTTTGTCCCCCCACTTTTATGGGAAATGAAAATCTCCAGGTGTATCTTGACAATGTACTGGTTACCAAGGTCACCATTGGCAGAAACAGTGAATAAATGCCCATGTACCAGTAATACCCTAGTTCATTGTATCACTGATTGCAAGTTTAATGACATGAGAAAGTTTGCAGTTTGTTAAATTGCTGCCAATGTTTTCCCTATCTACTAGCATTCAATGAGTTGGTTTTCATTTCAGTAACTTAGGAAAGCCAGTAATGTTCAAAGCATTACCAGGGAACATTCTCAACATGAGTAAATCAATCACGGGACCAGAGAGGAACAAAATTGATATTGTTGCAGGTAGGACAGAACTGATGCTTCTATTGGAGTACATTTTGAATGGGACAAATCCATGTACCATCAAGTATGGGCCAGTGCATCAATGTTGAACACTCTTTAATAAGAACTTGAAGTATTGTGCTTATCAAAACTCACAACATCATATCTCGAGAACACAATTAGCCAGATGCTCCACAGATACATTAGATCCGCCTCCTTTGTTTTCCTTCATGTTTTTATTCCGGTAGATATGATGGCCTATTTAATTAGACAAGGATACTCTCCGAAGAGTAGTGACCTGGATCAGGCTACGAAGAATCGAAAGAAGGTAAAGTCCTAACTTCTTTCCATCCATATCGGTTGATAATACATAAATCAAACTTGTGTTGTTCTCATTCATTTCTCTTTTTTTTTTTTAATTTTCAGGTGAGCATTGTGATTCTTGACTCTGTCCTCAAAGGTGAGTGGTTGTCTTGTTCTACATTTTCAGTTCAGTGGTTGAGCATCAGTGGTTGAACCAGAGGTCACGAATTCAATTCCCAGCCATGTTGCCACACTGTATTCTCAAACTGGTCTGAAAGGATCAAGTGATGAGCTGCTCTTTAAGTTCCCCAGGAAGATCTCTGGAGAGACTGGGTAACTAGTGCTTTGAGACTGTATTACAGTGGAAAGTGCTTGGAAGAAAACTTCATCATTTTCATTCTAATCATGTACAACTGCATCTTGACTACCAAGGGTTGTGACATCGCTTCGCCCTCCGACTACGTGGGCATAGTCTTCTGACGTAGCCAATACACGTGGAGTTCCAGGATGGTACCTGATATGTCATTCATATCCCATCTCCCCCTTTTCAGGTGTCCTGAAAAATGTGACAGAGTTGATCACACCTGACCAGAACCCCTTCTATCTTGCCTTCAAACATGGTGGACTGGATGCTGAAACAATGAAACGTTGCTGCACACATTTGCTGGCAGTTACTTTGAGTTTGAATCCAGATCTGAAAGGTCAGTACCAAACGTAGTGTAGTTTGAATTATCAATCGCAATTATTAAACAGAAGAAATTAATGCAGTATTGGTCTTGTCTTATTTGACCATACCCGTATATCTTACTTCTACAAGTACTGTAACCTATTCTAAAGGGAAATGCTTGATACATGTTTACTTAGACTGGAACAAAAGTTTCTAAAACTTGTCATCTTTCAGTTTCTCAGGCCCTTATGCAACAGAGCCGGTGGAAATACGCCAACATGCCCGCTGCACTAGTGCAAATGTACAAGCACCTGATGCTTGTGTTCAATGCCAAGGAAGTGTTGAATATCATACGGAGAGTTCTCACACGCCAGGAGGTAAATTGGGAGACAGTCCTCTCATTTGCAGCAACATATCTCATCCTGTTTAAAGATGCCTCCGTAGTGTACAGAGGTAGGTTAAATTCTCAAGCATTATTTTTTCATTATGCCCATTGGGGTTGCACAGTGAAGTCCAAAAGGAATTGCATTGTCTGATACTTGACTTTAAAGGACCACAGTATTGCTTCCCAATCCTGCGTTACACGTACCCACGTTAAGGGGGAGACCTCTATTAACGACTTGGTAAACTACCGCATGCAACTAGTCTCGCGCAGCCAGCCATTTCGTTCCGCAGTACTGTTACACAAACTTGTTCGATCCCCAGCGGCTGGGTGACCGAGACTGTAATCATACATTCTCCAACACTGGGGCGAAAGGCATAACTACAGTATTGGAGCATGGTGCCGGTGGCGCCGGCTGTCGACAGAAAGATGCAATACAGTGGTCCTTTAAAGGTCAATATGATGTTTGACTGCGGCATACATTATCTGGAGGACCTCTGTCTCATATACTAATTAAATTAATCATCGTAATTTCAATTCAGAAATTTCCTGAACTTTTCAGGGTTGATCAAAGAACTCCTAGAAGAGGCATTTGAAGAGCTCGAGGTTGAAAATCTAATCATGGGTTTCTTGCTTGCAAGACAGGGCTGTTTCGAGGGACCACACGTGTTCCCATCCTACCAGGAATGGTTCCAGGTGAGTTGGTGATGCAAAATATGGCCTGAAAAACTATCTCTACAGTGTTGTACGAGTAAAGATAGTGATGATCTTTAAGCTTTTTCTGAAGTTGTCAAAATTCCTTCAGTCATTACAGTATTTTATATATTCCTCACATTTTCTCTTTACTATGCAGGAGAGTTTCGGCAACAGTTCCTCACCAGCCAATAACAAGAAAGCATTTTCCTTGTTGATGAAATTTTTATCAGATATTGTGCCATTTGAATCGGCCAATTTTCTCAGAGCCCATGTGCTGAAGGCCCCATTCATCCCAAGCAAGTGCAATGTGATGTACAATGACTACACACTTCTGGCAAAAACAAGGCTCTCAGATTTGAAGGTACACGTATGTACATAATCTTTTGAAGCCCTGTGTAATGAAGTCTGACCGATTTTCATGTCCTTCGGTCATTTTTGGACCTAAGGCCTTGATTTGAAAAATATTTGTCACTGGAATGTAAATTTCAAACACTCCTGTTGTTGGGCAAAAGTGTGCTGTCGCACAAACCAAACCAAGGACAAAGCATTCTCAAATCTATCTTTTCCTTGTAGGAGCCCCTTGACCCTCAGGTTGGCATCTACATCAACACCAAGTCCGATGTGCAGGTAGAAGATCAGACTTCAAATGATGTAAGGAATGCTCTTGCATCATTTGAGCAGACGGGGAAGGTTCCGACTATCATTATTGAAGCATCCATATTCCGCAAGCCTTATTACATCAAGCAGTTCTTGCCTGCGCTCATGAAGCCAAGACATGTAAGTACCAGTAGATCTGTGCACATTTTGTACTTATCAGAATGTTCGACTTGGGCTCTGGCATTTTGATGGACTCTTGGTCCTCCTCTGTCTAGTTTCCTTAGTTTTACCTCTAATGATTAAGAGAGCCTGGCCCTGATTTTCGCTTATTTCAACTTTCCTTTCCATCCTTATCATTGCAGCTCCCTGATGTGCCAGACAATCGCATGAAGTTCATAGCTGCCTTAGACCAGTGAGTATGTACAAGTACTTTGGATAATGCCCGATATTTTGAAAATCATTCTACTTGCCAGGATTAACGAAATCTGATTTTGTTACAGATCTGGTAAAATCCCATCTGCCATGCTGAATGACTACGATACAAAGTGTAAACATGAGGTAGACGTGCTTATGGATGGTGTCTTCGTGGATGAGGATGAGGAAGTGATACTAATGGCTCCAGAGGACCAACTTCAGGTAATGCTTTCCCTCTGAGCTTGTCCATTCCACAGAGAACTGACAATATCTAATAAAGATTATAACCGGAGAGTTCTTCACTTCCTATTCTAGGCCATGCTTTGTCAGTTACTGGAGACAGTGTCAAAGGAGCTGACTGAAACTGATCGAAAAGACTCGGACATTCCTGGAAAACTCTCCCTGATCAAGGACAGAGTGGATGAAATCCTTGGGGAGGATTCAAAGAAGGTTACCAAGGACTTGGAACCCATCGTCATTGGGGACAAGTATGAGTTATCACCAAAAACATGTCAGGTAGGTGAATATGCTGTATTTGCTTGTTCAGTATCGTTTCTTGTTCAACTTTGACACAAGTCCATGAACCGATCATTTTCAATCATAAAATGTGACTCTGCCCTTCCAATGTGTTTGTATTTTTCTCTTCTCTTCCAGGTCAGCGAAATGTTGTTGAACAACTTTTGTAAACTTGCAGCATTGCTGTCCACTGCCACACACATCAAAGATAGCTGGTACAAATGTTTTGTGGAGGTCATGATCTCACGATCTAGAATTGTCTCCCATTTGTACCAGAGAATCTGGAATTTGGTGATTATTGAGGTGAGTTGATTTAGTTCCTGTACTACTACCCAATTTGCTGTCAAAGTACAGTTCCAGTCACTTTGCTTTCGGACTGCGTGTGAAAAATGGGAGACCGAACATGTAGGCCAAGCACTTTTAACACTTGTGTTCAACATGCATGTTTATTGCCAAATATTATGTACCGGTACTGATATTTACTGTAATCTTTTAATTCTTTATCAGAATTTAGTCAGAGTGCAGTATCGCTGAAATATTCTTTTGTAGGGCACCAAACTAGAGCAGCATCACATCATAGGCCTAGCTCACCTTCTTGCCGTGCTTGGTACACTCGCTTCAAAGACTCCCAAAGTCGTCACCCCTGCTGAACAGAAAATTCATTTTCACGAGGCTGTTTTACTGGCGTTGCCGTACATCACTAAGGAATGGATGATATTCAATTTCAGGTAGGTCTGCGACATGGTCTTGCCCTTTCTTTTTCATTTCAACAGTCCTGAATCTACATGTAGGTGATGCCAGTGTTGGACTTCTTTTTATGCCATGCTGTAGTAGTACATACATTTGGTTCATATTACTTTTGTACCCACAGGTTTATGACATACTATCTCCAGTATTCCCATTGTGAAGTGAGACTTTCCACTGATATTAAAAAATCCTGCCTTCAAAAGGTATGTGCTAACTTTTTTCAATCTCTGTTATGTCTGTTTCATGGAAATGGCACTCTGGGACACATTTGTCATATTTGACATCTCTAGTTCCAGATCATAGCAAACCGACTCTGTCCTGGCCACCTAGTAATACCCTATACATCACTAGAACCATCCTCACTGCCAGTTCTGGAAGAACAACAGCTTGCTACGGAGATTATGAGGTCAGAGAACTACAGCAAGATGAACAAAGAATTTGGCAGTGTAAGCATCTTGCTAGCATTTTCTTGCTCAAATTTTGTTTAATGTTTCCTCTTTTGCTGTCATTGTGAGAGGAGAAAAGTACATTTTTGCAATGTTAGTATTGTCTGTTGAGCCATTTGAGTTATAATAGCAAGAATATATACAGTAAGTACATATATATTCTTGATAATAGTTTGAAGTAAAAAATTTTTCTGTCTTTTCAGATAACCTTCGACAACTGGCTGGCCCATGAATGCAGTATAATTCCTGAACAGGATTTATTCTCAGATATGGACAGAATTGCACTTTATGACTTGTTATTCTACACCCGGTTTCTGCCACAACCAATCAAGGAAGGAGGCTGTGGAGGTTGTTACAGGCAGGCCTGTATCAAGACATTTTGTGCTGTCATTAGATACCAAATGACACCCACAGCAACACGGAAAAGTTGCTCTAAACATCCTACAGGAGAAAATGAGAGGAATTGCCATCACATTGTTAGATTTCTACAGGTTTGTGACTTTAATCTTTGACCTCAGTTCTTAGCTCATGATCACTAGTACCCTATTGAATTTGCTTAGGAATCTACATTTATAATGAAGACTTGCTCTTTTCTCACAGAACATCTGCCTTAACTCAACACCAGATAATGCTGGGGCCACATCCACTCAAAAAGATGACCGTGCCACCACATCATGGGTGGTAGAAGCTACTAACAAGTTGATTTCGGAGTTCACAGAAAATGTTGTTCCTGTGTGCTTCAGGTACGGTATGGTGCATATGGAACTTCTGTTTTGGTTAAAGGGGAGGGGACCGTTTCATGAGTGTTGCACTCACAAATACAGGTGTTCTCCAAGCAACAGTCCTGAATGTAATGGCTGTCATTATGTAATAGCTGTGATGAGCAGTCCCTGATGTCTGTTTTTGTTTCAGATTGTATTCTCAGTTACCCCCTCAACTGTTTTGGACAAATGACGTCAGAATCACACCAAATGAAGAGATGGTGAAGACAAGCACTAGTCACATCAAACAATACCTTGTAAGTTGCAGCTCTCTGCACTGTCCTCAAGTCACTTCGCTTTAAAAGGGCAATACTTGGTGTATCTACCAGTAGGCCTACATGACTTACAAAATAGGCGACAGCTTGGTGCCATTTGGCTTGATGCTGGCTTGGCCATTCATTTAATAGCTGGACCTATTACATTTTCACTTTCAACCTCATCAATGGCAATACATTCCATGGAGTACATGAATAATGTTCATTACAGCCACTTCAGTTCCATGGATGAGGAATTCCTTTGTGGCGACTCCCCCGGGAAGAGCTCATGCGCATCATCCCCAGCCTGAATTGCAGTGTTATTTTCTCAATTGCAGAGGAATCATTTGTCAGATGGTTTGTGCCTGACCTACCCTTGTCTGCTTTATCTCCTAAAGGTGAGGACTGTTATTGTCATGATTAAAAGGAACAATGATCACTAAGGTGTTAGATTTATACACTGTCCTCCTTAAAGCGAATCGATAGCGGATTTTGTTTACATTTGGCTGGTGTTTGTAAACACAAAATTCAGCCAATCAAAATGCACGAAAATTTCCTTGTTGACATTCTGGAGAAGTTTGTTTACATTTTTTCCTGAAAATTCGTCCCCTTTCAAATTCTATTTCTAAATCAAATTTTTTTGCTTTCGATTCGCTTTAATACCAATCTGGAATCTACAATTTCGATTCCGTCTCATAAAGTAAGAGTGAATGTTCTCTCACAGATCTTCTTGGTTTTCCACCATACACATTGTGGCTCTTGTTGCATATAATACTGTAAAATCGGACTTGTAACATCACTTCTGGTATTAGAACGTCCAGCCCACTTCAGTGAGCTGGGAGTGGTTATTCTGTTGAATATGCGTCTTTTATCCAATCAATGTTTTCAATTATGCACAGTTGCATTGACTAAGGCATTGGATAGAAGGGCATGATCTTGATTGCCTAATCGATCACCCCGGGTCGATCACTTTTCATGAAAGCTAACACCAGTAATGACCATGTTCTTTAATGGTGTTATGAAAAAAGACTTCATTGAGAGCTGATCAACTGTACTCAATCAATTCAGAATAGACTTAGGCATGTCAATGTCTCATTACGCCTCGCGTCAGTTCAATGGTCATTTTTGGCCTACTGTGTTTGTTAACCAATCAGAATGCAGCTTGTATTTCAGACTATTAATGTAGAGCCATGTGACCATCATAGTAATGAAGTGGGCTGGTCTACCAAAGTGATGTTACAAGTCCGATTTTACAGTATTTGCATGTTTGCCTTTCTCCTGTAGGGCGCATTGTCATTCAGTTCTCCACAAATTGGGAAGTTGATGTGTGGCAGTCTGAAAGACAACATGTTCATCCACCTTGCAATTTTGGTGAGTCACAGAAGCCTGTTACGAGGGCTTTTGCCCATATTTGATGGGGCTAGGCGACTTGCTTTAATACGAACATGGAACCTCAGAGGTGTCAGGCACCAGTGTTTCCATTGCACCTGAGAAATTCATTTTAGATGACCTGTAAGAAAGTCCCTAGGTCTGGTCAATGTGACTCGGGTATATCCCAGGTGCATCCCGCAAGTTGTTTCATAATGAGTAAGAGAGTATTGTCTGTCTGAAGAAATTGATTGAGTGTGCGCTTTTGTATGAACATTCCAGATTCACTGGGACAAATTGCAATGGCTTGAGAATCATTTCCACTGTGGGGACTTCAGTTGCCATGGAATCAAGAAAAGTCAGATGAAAGTGTAAGGTTTCATTCACGAGTAATATGGCAGCCATCAAGGACAACAGTCTGATTGACTTCTCTCAAATGGAAACCTGTTCATCTGTACGACATTTGGCTAAATTCTAGTTTACTTTGATAAGTTTCAAATGACTTGGGACTAATGTGATCGAAATACTAGTAGTTCATGTTCCATTGGTGAAGCTCATTATTTCACCTGAAATGTTCCGTACAATTGATTTTCAGTCAGCTGTTTGATTCTGTTGAACTGCCAACAGCAGTTGAAATGCTAAACCCTCTTGAGACTTTTGCCTGCTACAGCATCATGCGAAATGGGTAAGTTTTCTAGTATCCTAACTGTGAACATTTGGATTGAGATGCAACTTGTGGGTGAGCAATGAGTAAACCACACTGCTTGGCCATTAGCAAGTCGGAATACGTAAATGATTCAGATTGACTAAAATTAGATCACATTTACTTTTAGGGGTTACTCATCCAGGCACATTCATAGAGCGTTCATGCCTTTGGCTTGCTTCCCAGCTGTAAGTTCAGATTTCTATTTCAACAGACATGAGAAGTACTTTCCTGAAGGATTCAAGTCTTGTGTGAAAATTCTTATGAATCTTCCATGGAATACTCAACGCCACTGTCATTGGAACATATTCTGATCAAGGCCTTCCTATTTTGCAGGTGATAAATTGTCTTCTATGCACTGCAATGTCAGATCTGCCTCTTCAAGCAAGCCAGGTTTGTACTGTACAGAATAGCTAGTTGTGACGGTGGTGGCAAGTAATGACTTGGGTTGGCATAGTGCCTTGGTGTGACCTTTGTGATACTAAAGCACTTTGCGAGATCAACCTCGGATCTTTTCATTTCAGGATCCTGAATGGCTCAACATACAGGAAGGGCTGAGACTCCTGGTATGCCATCACCCAAGATATCTCCTGGGCTTTGTTAAGCACATGTCAGCTCCTGTACATTATGTGCCTGAGTTATCTGCCAGATTACGTCCCGTCTCTTTTCTTAAGTAAGATTTTTCACTTTCAACTCCAGACATTTAAGTTTTAGTTTTTCTCTCCACAGTGCAGCATATCAAAATGATGAAATGGAGTATTTTGAGAAACAATCTCACTGATGAGGCCCACTAGCTAAATAATCTAATGGTACATTTCAGAATGATGTCAGCTACTCCTGAAAATGATCTGAAACTACTGCTGAAGGAAGACGACACCATGATGTCACTATTATCTGTCTACACAAAGATCACTGAACTCTATGATTCAGGAACTGAGGAAAGCTCTCTCAGTTATTATCAGGTATTTCAATCTACCCGGTACAGTGAATACACATTACGGCGTTGAGTACTTTCACCACTTTGGCAATGTCATTCTGAACACTGTAAAACCAGCTGAGGGAACGATTTGAATTACTTGCAAGGAGAGCGATTTCAATAGAGATAGACTGGATTTCTTTGGATCCAGAAGAGATTTTTGTTCTCTTTCAGCCACTGACAGCGAACGATATTATCTCCTTGTCAAGATTCTTGAAGAAGTGTCTCCAGCTGTGCCCAAGAGAAAAGCTAGCAAAAATACCAAATGTAAGTGCTCTACCCGGTACTTACATTAACTGGACAATATGGTAATGAGACACCCAGCAAAATCCTATGCCAGCAGTGCGCAGTTCATATTTGATCACGATCAACAATAACAGATGTACAAGTCTCATGCATTGTGAAAGACATCAAGCGAGTAATGGCATTGCCTACTGTCAAAAAGCAACAAATCTTCGCAAGTTTGTAACTGATGTTCTCATCTTGTTTTCAGATAAAGAGCCAAATCTCAAACTTGTCATCGATTTTCATCAAGTAGGCAACAGTTTTGGCAAAATGATCACAAAGTTGGTGGAAAACAGTAATGGAATCCACTGAGAGCATGCATTTCATGCTACAACTGCTGATTGTGGTTGAAACAAAGTATTTGTATAGGAGATGAATTAGATATGCATTTTTCGAAAAGATATTTATATTTTCAAATAAAGCAACACTTCTTTGTATTTTACTATTGGAATGCATTTTTTCAAGAATTCATCGGGTTTGATTTGAATTCAGAATCACATCACTCATACAGCTTAAGTCTTCCAAGCCTGTGTTTCTGCCAATTAACGATAGGCCCATGAAATGCTCTATAAGTGCTGATGTAACTAAAGCAAGGGCAACCTCATTTGCATTTGGCAAAAGAATTCCTGTGGGATTTCATTGAGCTGTGACATACATGTATGATAATGCCTTAAGAAGGGCTTACTGATACTCGGGAGAGTCTAGGACAGAGTCAGGAATAATGGACGGATTCAGAGTAAACTGTGCACTGGAATGATATCTGGGTCGGGCAGGAATAGAGACTGTGCACATGCAAATGACACTTATACAAATCAAAATTGAGCAACTGCAAGTTGTGCATAATACTGGTTCAAACTCCCGCCCTCAAGATCTTTGAGACCAATGACGGCATTTATTATCTGGCTCGTAACATTGTGATGATGATGTCAAACACAGCAACCAGCAGCATCACACTTCAATACATCCTTTCAAAAGCCCAAATGCAGTGCAAGAGATCTGACAAGAGTTCGAATGGCAGATGTCAAACTGCTATCTTTTCACCAAAGTAGTGATCACAGTTCAATAACGGGCAGCTTGCGAACTCAACAGTGTAGTCATAGAACAGTAAAGCTTCCTGGGGACTGTTCCGTGGGCCTCCTACCATCCCACATTCTTCCAGAGTCAGATGAGGATCCAACTTTGCTTCCCTACTCCGTGATTTGTCCGTATAAATGGCAAGTGTTGAGGAGTTTATCCCAGCATGCTCCTGTATTAGTTGTATAATGCCGTAGATTGGGGTATGTGAATGGACGACAGGGTTGAAATGGCCTGGGTGAGTTCGTAGTGGCTCAAATGTGACCAACCGCAATAGAAGTTCCACATATCTGAAGAGAGAAATGCCACATATTGAACACAGTAACAGTTTACAGTTTGATGATAAAAAGGAGGCAATGGGATAATTAACACCCAAAAGATTGGGTTAAACCGTCGAAGGAATCTCCAAACCATACCACAAAACATGATGGAAATGGGCCTTTAAAATGGGACAGGGGCAACACATACTTTGGATTTTTCTCCTTATATGGTCCACATAATGCCAACTGACAGCAGACACAATGATCAAATGGTTCATATTTTAGGAGTGTAACTGTTGGCTGTTGTGGCTTTGTTTCTATAACTTCAGATTCGTTTTCATCCTCCTCCTCCTCCTCCTCTTCTTCTTCGTCATCCTCATCATCAGCACTGTCAACAACACCACTGGAAAACATATTAACATTTTAAAACTCACAGCGGCATGGAAGACTTCATTTATGATTCCAAAACAATATCAAAAGCAGTTCTTGGAAGATTCATTCAGGTCCTCAACGTTCAATACAAGGATTATCAAAATACACATGTATCTGGGGTAGGTGATATGCCGGGCACTACATGTAGTACAAGCCATTTTGAGTTGACAACTTGACAATTCCTCCGATAACATACCTGCTGAGCTGAATACCATTAGAAAACTCAATATACTCCACTTCTCCACTGTTGTCGTGATCAAGCAGTTGAGCAAAGAGATGAAGTTCGACCATATTGCACGGTACATTCAGATCAAACATACCTAAAATGGGATAGAGATACCAATAAGGTCATTATAACAGTGAAATCCACACACAAAGGTTTGATTCAGTAGCAAAGACACATATATTCTATGCGAAAGATGCTGAGATTCCTAAATTTCAAACTACATTATTCACTACATAAGATTTTTGTGTTATCACCTGTCCATATGTTTGTATTTCTAATCCATTGTAGTTAGTTGTCATTAACGCCACTTACCAGACTTGAATTCATCATAGGTCAATACTCCGTCCTGATTCACATCAAACCTTCGGAATAATTCAATCGCTTTTTGGCAGTTCTTCTCCAGCCATCTGTTCATGCGATCAACAAATCGCTCGAATATTTCACCGGAATTTCTAATCTCGTCACATTTCTTCTCCAATTTTTCCAAAGCTTTATCAGCCTTTGAGACCTTCTTCCTTCCCTTTTTCCTCCCCTTCTTCCCTTTTTTACCCTTTTTCCCTTTTGCTGATTTCTTTCGCCCTCCACCGTCTATCCCTAGCAGGGTGTCTGGCTCTTGTGTTGTTGCATCAGCACCATCACTTTTAGCAGATGATTTTCTGAAGAAAAAAAGCGTTGAGATTGAGAATGGAGAATGTGAAACAGATTAGGCCTACCAGTAAACAATGTGAATAGGCTAGGCCTATATCAAGCATGATGGGTACATAGGCCTGGGCCCTGCCCTGTCTGGCTACCTTTGATATTGCTCCTTATCAAGTTAGCCTAATTAGTATTTCGACTAGGCCTACTCTACAGTGGTAGAGTAGGCCTATCGGTGGACGGTGGTATGGTATGGGAGCCTTAAGGCAAGGCCTTGTACTTGTTGTATGAGTGTGAGGGGTGCAGCGATGCCTGCTCTAGTAGGCCTAGGCTAATCTTTTCTATTCGCAAGGCATGACTGGCCTACAGAACACTGCCTGCCAATGCATATGCCTACGTCCACAGTTTTGATGCACTCACTGCACTGCCTCTGCACCACACATACACCATGCACTACCGCGGTGGGCCTTCTCATCATGCATGCACTGCACCACTGCCACTCAGCACACTGGCTAGCTGCAGCCCTGCCTAGGTTTTTTGCCACATAGGCCCCCTAGGCCTAGAGGCCCTAATCCCCCCATCTGCCATTTGATTTCCGACCCTTTGATTTCGAGCATCAGTTAAGAAAAATATTACTTCTTCTTTTTCCCCTTTTTCTTCTTCATCGGCATTGTCGCATTAGAATTGGTCGACTACGGAGATATTTAAACAGTTTTCTTTGGAATTGCCAACAATGACAATTTGTTTACGTCCGCCATCTTGTAACTATAAGAATCACATGACCACCATTTCATGTCACATGACCATTTTTACAGGCGGGAAATTCAAATGACGTTATACATGAAATAAATAGGGAGGTTTAGAAATCAAACGATAAACGTAAACTTTACGACAACTTGATTTTTCATTCTTCACATTAACCAGATTTTATATTGCATTTTCGGTACAAAAATAACGTTGTTGTTAACGTTCACATTTATCGTTTCATTCCTACACAATGTCTACAATTACACAGACAAGCAAATGAAATATGCAGAAGTCTTGCACAATATTTTGACATCGTTCTTTTTTCCCATGCTAATACATTGTACAGCAATAATATAAATGGATAAAATACATCTTTTTATACATGAATGTACATGTACATGTATATTTACAATTGGTATAGCAATTTTTATAAAACAGTCTTCCAACACTTACAACCAGCATTTTAAGATGGAACCGGAGTTGCTTGGAAGAACCTACTTCTACCACTCAGAACAGAAAAACACTCAAAATAGTTCCTTGGCAAAAACAAAGATTATGCATTAAATATAATTTTTGTTTAAGAAAGTACAATAGCCAAATGTCAATGAGCTTCATTACCTAGATCACAACGCATTTGAATAAATTCTTCTGTGTCACAGTAAGATCATGCATCTATACCCACAATCCATCAATTGGTTCACTTCTAACCAATCATTTTATCTGGTTGTCTCCACAGTTTTTTTAAATATATTGGTGGATATTTGTGACCCTCCACAGCAAAACCAGTCGCATGTCGCTCAGAAGGTGAGCCGCAACGAACTGAGACGACACCAGAAGAGAATGGAAGAAATAGATTATTTCAGATTTCATAACAGACAGACAATATTGAAACTGACAAATATTTGGTCTCAACCTGCCAAGCTAAGAGCAGCATGCGACTGGTTTTGCTGTGGAGGGTCACATTTGAGGAAGTTTAGAAACAAAATGTCTGCAGACTACTGTACAAAATGAACAATTTCCTCTCAATCAATTTTGCTGATTTTGGTATTTTGAAAAAGTGTTATCAACACAAGATAACAAAAGAATGAATATAGACTGCGGCAGTCCAAAATCAAATGTCTGAAAATTTCATGACAAAATGGACTGGTATTTAATTCAAATTGTAACTTCTTCTTTGCTCAAGCAATAAATATCAGAAGCTATTGAAAACTAAAGAAAAAGGTGGTGAAGTGGTAAATATACCACATTCTTCTGTACATACACTTGAATATTACCGGTATTGATTATTGTATTGTTTTTCACTTCAAAACCCTTTTTAAAACTAGAATATTCAGAAAATGGAGCTTTTGGGGGCTATTTCTACAAAGCAGACAGTTTCAAATAATATTCTTGGTATCAAATACCTACAAATATTTCTCCCATTGAAAACATGATCACTTTTGGCAACACTACGCATTGTACATGACAAAGACAGTCAAATGGCCCCTGAAATAATATCTGAGCAACTTGAAGTTATTCATAATGTTGCTATTATCCTTGTGAATGATATGAAAATCACAAGTATTGTCTGTCCAACACCCCAAACAAGAGAATATAGAGGTGCCATTGTGAATCCTGATGCTCTGTACACACCAGCTATAGCTGCACCTGAAAAGAGAATAACATAAAACTGTAATGCAGGAACAGAAATGAACAAGACAGGAATGACATTAAATGGAAAATATTCAGGGCACATTCTATGTTCATGTACATGTATGTATTGCTATGTATAGTATCCACCACATCAAATTAAATTTCTTGCCCCATCTAATGGATACTCAGTAAGACATGAAACATTTCTTCCCCAGATTCAAAACATTCATTGGCGCTATGGGCTAATGGGCAATCAGCACAACTTACTGGTTGCTACTCCTCCTGTTAGAGGGCTGACAACACCCATGACTAGAATCACGGCCGATACGAACCGTCCAATTTTATGTTTTCTNGAACTGAGACGACACCAGAAGAGAATGGAAGAAATAGATTATTTCAGATTTCATAACAGACAGACAATATTGAAACTGACAAACATTTGGTCTCAACCTGCCAAGCTAAGAGCGACATGCGACGGGTTTTGCTGTGGAGGGTCACATTTGAGGAAGTTTAAAAACAAAATGTATGCAGACTACTGTACAAAATGAACAATTTCCTCTCAATCAATTTTGCTGATTTTGGTACTGGTATTTTGAAAAAATGTCATCAACACAAGATAACAAAAGAATGAATCGAGACTGTGGCAGTCCAAAATCAAATGTCTGAAAATTTCATGACAAAATGCACTAGAATAATTCAAATTGTACCGGTAACTTCTTCTTTGCTCAATCAATAAATATCAGAAGCTATTCAATACTAGTGAAAAAGGTGGCGAAGTGGTAAATATACCACATTCTTCTGTACACTTGAATATTTACCGGTATTGATTATTGTATTATTGTTTTTCACTTCAAAACCCTTTTTAAAACTAGAATATTCAGAAAATGGAACTTTTGGGGGCTATTTCTACAAAGCAGACAGTTTCAAGTACCGGTAACTATTATCGGTATCAAATACTACAAATATTTCTCCCATTGAAAACATGATCACTTTTGGCAACTCTACGCATTGTACATGACAAAGACAGTCAAATGGCCCCTGAAATAATATCTGAGCAACTTGGAAGTTATTCATAATGTTGCTATTATCCTTGTGAATGATATGAAAATCACAAGTATTGTCTGTCCAACACCCCAAACAAGAGAATATAGAGGTGCCATTGTGAATCCTGATGCTCTGTACACACCAGCTATAGCTGCACCTGAAAAGAGAATAACATAAAACTGTAATGCAGGAACAGAAATGAACAAGACAGGAACGACATTTAATGGAAAATATTCAGGGCACATTCTATGTTCATGTACATGTATGTATTTCTATGTATCCACCACATCAAATTAAATTTCTTGCCCCATCTAATGGAAACTCAGTAAGACATGAAACATTTCTTCCCCAGATTCAAAACATTCATTGGCGCTATGGGCTAATGGGCAATCAGCACAACTTACTGGTTGCTACTCCTCCTGTTAGAGGGCTGACAACACCCATGACTAGAATCACGGCCGATACAAACCGTCCAATTTTATGTTTTCTTAATCTGCAGAATGCTATGATGGCTGCTACTGCATGAACAAATATCGATGAGAACAACGCCCACAAGAACACTTGGTACCAGATTTCTGAAAAGACAGAAGAAAGCAAAATAAATTGCCATTTAATGTGGCTAATCAAAATGTATTCTGTCTTTTGATGGCAATTTACAACTGGTCACACTTCAATCATGTTGACCAGAGTTTTTAAATAATTGGAAAATATTGGCTCCAACTATTCAGGGTCCTGGCTTACCTGCAAAGTCATTCAGAGGATCCTTAGGGGACAGACCAATCACATTCTCAATAGAATCTAAGTCTCCACTCTGGAAATCATTTCTGCCCATTGTAACTCATGTGACCATCTTAAATCTTGTTAATCACATGACGGCATCTGAAAGGTGAGAGACAAGTGTGAATGCGACATAAATATTGTCAGACCGGTTCTCCTTGACAAAGCAAAATGACTGGCTAGCTTAGCCTAAAGGTCTGGGGGTGAGACAAGTACAGCCTAGAGGTAGGCCTATGGCTGTCACGGGACACCGAGTCTGAAATCATCTCAGCAATTAGGCTACTTTTAGGCCTAGGCCTATACTAATTTCACTTAGTGGAGAAAAGAGGAGTATCAACTCTCGTGGCCTACTATTTACTACTTGTCTTATAACTTAACAGGCATAGGCATAGGTCTACATGTATTAGGAAGCTAGGCCTAACTAGGCCCTAAAGCCTTGTCCTATCTCGTACCAGTCGGTAGGAAAATTCCCCCACAATCTATCTATTAGTCACCCCCTTTTTTACCCTTTATACTGGTAGGCCTAGGCCAATCAATTTGCTTGGCTACCAGTAGATCAGAAGTGTCAAGTGACGTCAGGCCTAGGCCTGCTCCTCCGTGGGCTGGCACAGTCACAATGTCAATGGCAATGCCAAAAATCATATTTTTCGATGCGGGTTAGGCCTAGTTATTCCGTCAATTGGTGACCATTTTTTGGGCACTGATCGGGATTCTAAATTCGTTCTGACTACTCTAACATGTCTAATGGTATTGAAAAAATGTTAAAGAAGCCTCCTCTTGGGGTTTTGTCTCTGCGTGTGACCAGAGGGGCGGGGAGGAAAAGTAATTTTTACTGTGGTGGCGTTCCATAGACAGATAGAAGAGACAAATTTTTCGTGCAGAGAATTTGACGTCATTTTAAGTGCAATTCTGCAGAAAACTGTACAAACTAGTGATGTTCAACGGATTCACAATTACCTGACCTTCGTGGAGAGACTAAGATATCAACAAAATCATATCTCAGTTACGAAAAATTGGCCTTTGATGAACTGCAAACTTGTAAAACACGCAAGCGATCTTCTCGCCATCTGTTGACCAAACTTGGAACAACTGCGCAGGCGCAATGTGATTCCGGTAGACTGATCCTTTATCCTCGTAGCGCTTCTCCAGTACGGGCTGCGCGGCTCGAGGACAGGGATCAGTGTGGTCAATTCTGTTTTCAGTGAAATAGGAAAAAAATCTGTGCAAAATGTCAGATTCTGACAGTTATGATGAAAGCAGTGACGAAGATTACGTACCTCATGGTGAGCCCATTGATATACTGTAGATCCATCATCATTAAATGTCGATGTTCCGTTTAGTTGTTGAATTTGAGCAGCTGAGACTGTGAGAGTGAGACAGTCAAAAGTCAGTGGGCCTGCATGCAGGCATGCACGGCATGAGTGATGCACAGCACTTGTACTGCCGCTGTGCATGTGAATGCACTGCAGATGCAGCATATGCGCTGTGCAGTGTAGCCTACTCTGTATAAGTGGACATATATTGTTGGAGGAATTAATCAGGCGGCCTAGGCCTAGGCCTAATTGTCAAGGCATGTTGTTGCCTTAATCATGATCCATTACTTTTAGATCAATCCATTCCTAGTATTAAGCAAAGAATAAAAGATATATTTCAGCAAGATTGGATCTCATCAATGGAAGATGATAGTGTTGCTGGTAAAAACAGAACTCAGGGTAATAAACTACGCACGTATAGAACGTTCAAGAGGCAATACCAATTCGAACCATATCTATCTACAGTAACTAATGTTCAAAAAAGAGTGAGTCTTACCAAGTTCAGAGTTAGTAATCACAAACTGAGGATAGAAACTGGAAGGTATGAAAAATTGGAGGCTAAAGCTAGACTGTGTCAATTCTGTGACTCCGGTGATATAGATGACGAATACCACTTCCTTCTGAGGTGCTCTTTTCATTCGGNCATTCTACCCACGGCTGGGGGGTTTATTTTGTCGAAATTTGTTACATTTGTGTATCGAAGTGAGGTGGCACATCGGCTCGACGCGCGTATTGGTGTTTCCTTTGGAAAAATTTAATTTCGGGCTAGGCCTACCTGTGTTCGCCCGTCGATTTTTATCAAACTGCCGGTTTACAGTTCATGCCAGTGCCCAAGATGGATGTAAAACTGTCTCTTGAACATTCTGCCCATCGCTGGGCGGTTAATTTTGTCGAATATTGTTACATTTGAGTCTCGAAGCGAGTGCACGGTCAATCGCAAGTTCGCCCGTCGGCTGCCGGCGTCGTCTGCTTCGGGCATGCGCAAACGGATTCGCAAAGTTGATTGGCCGATTCAACAATGGGCCTAGTGCATCTTAGACTGGTGCCCGGTCCCACACGATTTGATTTTTTCTTTGAAGGGTATAGCACTCTATACCATTGAGTTCGCAGAGCTCACTATAAGTGGACATATATTGTTGGAGGAATTAATCAGGCCTAGGCCTAATTAATTGTCAAGGCATGTTGTTGCCTTTTGTTCGTTATTCATGTAGGCCTAGGCCTATTTGCCATTCCGCAGTCATTCGACTTGACGAGTGAGAAGATTTTCTTGTGTTGCTTTTACCTGAATCACAATCAAAATATTGCAGCTGAAGAAGTGAGTGAGGAGGAAGAATCTGGTGAAGATGAAGATTTCAACCCAGCTGCAGAAGCAGATGGTCCGTCTGCAGCCAATGGTGCAGGTAGTTCAGCTAAAAAGGGCAAGAGAAAGAAGGCAGCTGCAAACAAAGGAAATTTGAAAAGGTAAATCTCATTTCAACGAAATTCGTATTAATCAGGTTGTTTTCATCTTGATTTGGGGGGTGTAATGGACAGATTGACTTTGTTTCATTGTTGTGTTCATTCTGATTTTTACAGGCAGAGAAAGGGTGGTATTAAGCTAGATGATAAACCGGAGGAAAATGAAGAAGACGTGGAGAAAGAAAGAAAAGAAAGAGAAGAAGAAGATAAACGTATAGCTGAGGAAGTTAATAAAGAAATGGAGTCAATGAAAGAGAAGAAGGAAGAAAAGAAAATTGATGACCTCTGGTCAAGTTTTCTCAGTGATGTGAAACATAAGCCAAAATCTGCCATGTCCGCTCAGTCATCAACTTCATCTAAAAGTTCCAACTCCTTAGCAAGTCTGACAAAGGTAGGTCGCTTTCTGATCAGGATAAAACTGTTGATTGAATTTCTGGGCAGTGTACTAGCATGTTTTGGAGATGATGAGCAGTGAAACCACCACAAAGTTAATGTCTACTTTTATCATCTCTGTATGAAGTACATCCTAAATCTACTACATGTACTTCCTCAACCTGCTATTATATTTTTCAGCCAGTGACATCATCACCTACTACTAACATTAACAAGAAGCAAGACAAAGTAACAATTACAAAAATATTTGACTTCGCTGGAGAAGAAGTCAGGTAAGATGTGTAGAAACAATTTACCCCCTGAGCATGTGTACGATTGTTGAATTGATGCCTCTCCTAATCCTGTACACGTACAAGTACCGTATTTTTCGGACTATAAGGCGCGGCCTTTTTCCTTGAAGAAGGGTCTAAAATTGGGGGTGCGCCTTATAGGGTGGTGCGCCTTATCTGCGGATCCAGTCTGACAATTTGATCAGAAGTGTCAAGACACTGACGAACCCAAGCATTCAAGCATGCATGGATGCATGCAAGCCAAAGTCATTGTCACAGTGCTGGTTGACAGATGATGATGCAGTGAACTGTGAACTGATGAAGTTTCAGTTAGGCCTAATTTGTCACAACAAGCTAAGAAATCATACAACTAGATCCATCAGTACCAGCAGCAGAATTGCAGATGTCAGTGGGTTCAAACAAGGCAATCACACCCTGTAATTGTCAGCTTGGCTGTTGTTGGGTCAATGCACAGTGAGCAGCCATGCATTGTATGTGTATAATATGCACTGACGCATTCACTGACAGGACTGCGCCTTATAGGGAGGTGCGCCTTATGTATGGATTTCATCAGAGATTTTGGGTGAAATTGGGGGTGCGCCTTATAGTCAGGTGCGCCCTATAGTCAGGAAAATACGGGTGCACATGTTTCAGTGATGATGTGTTCACTAGCTATGTGTCATAGAAAATTTGCCACTGGTCAGTGTAAATGGACGATTGTAGAGAAAATATTTATTTACTGAATTGCAAGGGTAGGGACTTCAGTTTAACCAATGTCAACTTCATACCCACAGGGTAACAAAGGAAGTAGCAGCCGATTCAAAGGAAGCTAGGATGGCGAATAAAACGGAGGACACAAGTTCAGAAGCATCAGCCTCACCCACTCCAGGGCCAGGATTACCAGGGTAAGCGAGGACTCTGTAGGCTTATTAGTCCTATGGTATCACTAAATATTAGTTGCGACTGATATAACTTCAGACTGCAGCCACTTTGCCTCAAACCGAAACTACATGTACCGGTAGTTCTTTTAGAAGTCTTCATTTATCTCAGGTCTATGGTTATAGTTAAAGGGCCGTATTCTAGAAGCTTCCTTAGGTCTAAGGTCTACCTTTAGCTATTGTTTGCAGGGTAGAATACAAAAGATTAAAGTGGACCTTAGAGTTAAGGAGGCTTCTAGAATACGGGCCAAAGTCTCCCCGGTACCTTGTTTAGGGATTTCAGTGGCATTTAGTGAATCAGAAATATGATGTTCTCCTTATTTCACTTTTCAGAGCAAAAAAGTCAGCAGGAGGTTTGGGAAGTGTTCTTGGAAAGATTGGAAAGAAGACAAAGATCAGTGTCCTTGTAAGTATCCTCTACTTGGTTATGGATGTGGAGAAGTCTTATCTTCCTCTTTCTGGCTTCTAACGTTGACCGTCTGATTTCAGGACAAATCAAAACTCGATTGGGATTCATTTAAGCAGGATGAAGGCATTGACGACGAGCTAAAGATTCACAACCGTGGGAAAGATGGGTAAGCACCTGATCAGTGCGTAAAATAAGATTGGTCGGGGGACATTATATTCCAAAGACTGAAATAGTGATCTACTACTATTTGGAAGTGATACATGTACCGGTATGTATGGGCTGCAGCCTGTTCAGAATTATATGTCCATTATTAGCCTTATATTTCTTGTTCTTCTTCCAGTTATATCGAAAGAAAGAAATTCTTGGAGAGAGTGGATCACAATCAATTTGAGATCGAGAGAAATCTCCGGCTTGGAAAGAGATGATTTTGACAAATGTAATTATTAATCAATCAGTGGACAATTGACATTAAATGATGGCCAACACATATCATTGACAGGTCAAGGTGTCCAAAGTGACACAGGAGCAGAGAATTCAAATTGGTTTCACTGTGGACAGCATCAATGAGAAGTGTTTATAGTCACGTTATTGCTGACCCTGCTCAAGCAATAGGGATATGGTAAATGATTGGATCATGAACATTTTTTACAGACTTGAATAAATACTTCCAAAATTGCAACATTGTTGTCTGTTATTCCCGTTTTACCGCATGATAATTTTCGACGAGTGCTTTTGATTCATCAGTCCTTGGTGTGATACCCTTGCTACCCTTTTCCCATTAGGGGCACCCAATACCCTTTTCTCCCAGCAGGGCATTATTGCCAACCTCTCTAACCATAGTTATAACCAGGAACATCATCTGCAAAGCCTTTGCTGCAGGACCTGAGTGACATAGTGCTTCCGATCACTATGGTTAAAGCATATTGAAAGTAAAGGGAACCAGTCAAACCGAGGACCATCCTTTCAAAACAGGTGTCATCAAGACATCTCTGTCATATACGTGTACAGTGGAACCTCGGTTGGGGACCACCTCGGTAACGGGACCACCTCACCTAAGTGGACCACTTTAGTCCAGTCCCAATTATTTTATCATTAATTTCCATTAACATGACCTCGGTAACAGGACCACCTCGGTATCCGGACCGGGACCACTCAAATTGGCAGTCCCAAAGACCAAAATTCACCACCTAAGTGGACCAGTGACCGTAAACTGAAAGACATCTGAACTGAGTAACTACCTGCTGCAATGACGTAAATGAGTTTAAGATCACCTTTACATGTATTTCATATTTTCTGGTTTGATTCAATAGAACCTTAATCACTTTAGTATTGACCTTCAGTTACACACTCAATTTAAGAATTTTGTTACATTCTGGGTACCGTACTGTATGTGTGCAGTTGTAGGCTTTCAATTGAGCTTGCAAAGCCAAAGGTGACAAACAGTTGACAATAACACCTTAATCACACATGATGAAGGAACACAATGTGGTTAATTGGTGTGCATCATAACAGTTTGTTGATGTTAATGACATGGAATTGTACAGAGGGTTGTACACAATCTTATTCCATCACATCCAAAGTGTGAGAAGATGAGATGAATTCAAGTGGTGCCCTTTCATCTCATTTCACATGACATGTGAGAAGATGGGGGTCAATTTAAGCACTGTCCTTTAGTCTTAGTATTTCATGACATGTAAGAAGATGAGATAATCTAAACATTGTTATTTAAGTTTTGGCAAGAATACACTGTCATATACAGACATGTATTTCATATTTGGTCTGACAATTTCGGTAACAGCTAGGACCACCTCACCTAAGTGGACCACTTGCTCCAGTCCCTTGGGTGGTCCCCTTACCGAGGTTCCACTGTATTTCGTAAGGGTGGCAATAGAGCTGAGTCTAAGGGTACTTCAGGACCTGCATGCAAGGCCTACTTCCAAGGGAGGATTTGAGAAATGAGGTCCCAGGTTTGGTGGGAATGGATGGGTTAGATTTTGCTGGGTTCGTACAAGCAGTAATAACGAAATTCCTTTCGAAATATTTTTATTATTAAGATTTAATGAACATTCATCAGAATATTAAATCTGCAACGATACATTAGAACATGTTTTGAAAAAGGGCACCCAAAAAGAGTGCCCTACCATGATGAACGTGAGGCCAAGACACTAGGTTATCAACCCATCTTTGGTTGCATGGTGGGCCCCAAACATTACTGCACAAGGGACAACTTTCTCATGCCTTGCAAACACGGAGTTGACTGTCGTACTTCGACTGTTATTTCAGCTGGCAAGTTCACATGTTCTAACTCCAGCTGAACTGGTAGAATGTTCTCTTGCACACATCAGCTCCAACGTCCCCTTACCACTTTGGTATTAAACAACAACACTTAACATAACGATGATGACCGAGACTTCAAATTAAATGTCTCCCAGTCAATATAATCATAATTCATTATCATTCTATGCTAGAATTATTAAGAACAGCAGTTTACCTATTTACATAAATTCATCGAAATATGTACATTTTACAGCTAATACTAGCTCGGAGGAAGAAAGACACTTCGAGTTGAACAATACTTTAAAAAGAGATACAATCCCCATATTATCATTTGTGAAGAGTCTTGAGAACTACACGTTATCCAAAAATTCTTCAAAATTTGGTACCCCTGGTCACCAGACTTTTGAAATATACTCTACACATTGTTTGTCATGTTAAAATGTTGCATGCTACTCAACTTCTTTAAGAAGTATAGTCACCTAAGATATGAATATTCACAGAAATTCATAGTGCCTTATAATTTTCAGGTATTACATGTAATTCAGTATAAAAACAACACTGTACCCTTTCATATATAAATACATTTAGAGGCACAGGAATGAACCCACAACAGTGGCCAATACTGCTATTTGGCTTGAGGAATACCGTAATAGACCGTTCTCAAATTGACGTAAACGACAAAGATCTGAGCACTTCTGCCGAAATCTCAACCACAACCTCGGTCTGAAACTGAAGGACGTAACGCAGAGAGCCCCACGACAGTGACATTGATGACATTTCAGACTCGACCATTGCTGAATCATGGATGGCGTCACGTCAGCCGTTTTCTGATCGAGGTTCTGGTTGAGATTTTGGCAGAAGTGCGCAGGTCTATAGAACAAGCAATTTCACACCCACCCACTTTGACAGACAGAAGATTGCACAATCAGAATACCAGTACACTGTGACTTTGCCACGACAACCTAAAACTTGAACAGTGCTCTCAAGGTGCTCATCCACATGAGAGTTTTCTTGCCCATTGAGGGCCAACTCACACAGGAATGCTCTCACGTGGAAGAGCACCTTAAATAGCTTTTACTGTTGACAGAATAAGTCAAGGTCAGGATGATTCCAATCGCTCAGCCTCTGTTTTGATTAGCACCTGTGTGATTCGGTCTCATCCATGAAGGTACACTCTCAGTTCATGGCCAGCTGCGATCACACACAGAATAAGCCCTGTGTTCAGTGTTTAATGACAGGAATTGGAAAATTTGGATTTTGTAATATTTTGAATAAGTTAGAGAGCAGCTGCCTGACAAATAACAATCTTGACTTCATGGGCTGCGTGTGAAACGTCCACAACACGATCAACCATGTCCTGAACTGCCACAACCGAAGGATGCTGGAGTGCTGCAGTCTTAGTAGCAATCACTGTCTGCTTCAAAGTCTCACATAAATAATTTGCACAGTGCATGATCTTATTGCGAATTTCTGCGTGCATAATGTTCCTATGCAGAGTGTCACCAATGTACACCATCTTATGTGCATTGAGCACGACAAATTTACTATGTGCTACGAAAACCTTTGGTGGTTGATTACATTCAATACAATTGAGAAATGAATCTATAGCTCCGTTGAGTACATTTGCATGTGTCGTGATCTGTCCGCTGTAGTATAATAACATTTGTTTATCACTGGGAATCAAACCTTGTCTGTTTACTTGCCCTGCATTTGAAGCAGACGACATATTTCCAACAGAATCATAAGAATTATCCACTTTTGGTTTGTCCTCAGTTATCACTGGAGTTTTCTCTCTCTCAGTTTTCTGTGCAGCCATTTTCTGTTTCCCAATCTCTTTTGCCTGATGCAACTGCACGTAGTCATACTCATCTACCCAGTCACGACTGTCATTCTCATAATCATTGTTGTCATCAATGATATTCTCCTTGGATGACCGTCTCGCTAATGTTCCAGGTGGTAAAGGTGGCTTGTCACTACTACGCGGTGGAGATTGTTGCGATCGTTGCTCCTGTGGTGTAGCAGGTAGAGGGCGATCTTGGAGACTGTTACGCCTCTCCGGTGTAACCGAACGTTCTCCAGGAATCCTCGGTCGCATTCCAAGTCCAGATTTCTGTGCCGGCAATGGAGGTTTATTTTCTAACTTCCCTGCCCTCTTGAACAGAAGTGAGGAGTTGCCCTGCACAATTGAAACAACAATCCGAGCATCTCCGACAATATCAGTTGTGACATGGACAATCTGACCTAACGGATCTGTGTCAACACCAGGTGGCAGAGAAATGACCTGAACTAACCGTGACACCTGCCACTCTGCCTTTTCCAGCTCACCGAGACACTGTGAAATGGTGTTTGAATAATCCTGTAGAGGACGTAATGCCTTGTATAACTTCTGTATGAGATTTTTATCAGCTGCTCGTGCAGAATTTGCCAGAGCACCTTGTCCAAATTCTAAGAACTGCTTCAAAGCAGTTGCCACTCGTTCGCATGCCATTTTGATATTGTAAACATTATTTTCTAAGTTTTGTCTCCCACGCCATGTACTGCTGACAAATGCCAGCAGACGATTGGTAGCAATTTGCAAGTCCTGTTGGAGCTTTATCAAAAGATCCATGGCCGCATCAAGTTCATATGGAAGCTCCTCGTATGGAATGTTGGGCAAATCCGAACCCCCAGATGACGTCGACAACCGCCTCATTCTCAGGTCAAGGTCATCCATTGACCCGCGAGAGTCAGACTTCCGCAACGACATAGGCGTGTCCTTGGTCACTTGTGGTGGAATATCATAGACACTATTTGGGTCAGCGAAGGAAGACCGGTTACTACCTACTGGTGTGTTCCCACGGGGAATGTCATATAAATCAGATTCTAAGACAGATGACCGGCTGCCAAAGGACTTATTGAGATTTACTGGTCCTTCATTTGGAACATCGTAATCATGTTCATCCACAACATTTTGTGATTTCAGTGTATCTAAAGATCCGCTAATTGATTTCAGTTTGTTCAGACTACCGTTGTCGATTTTTTTCAAGGCAGTAGTCGGAGGGGTATCATATATACCTGAGTCTATAGATTTTGATGGGGTATGATCACCAAGGAGTTTTTGTTGGGAGCTTGGGTCAGAGCCACGATATGGACTGGGTTGTGGTGGTGGTACGTCATAGATATCCTGCGGATTGATCTCGGAACTTGAACGTGCAGAACTACACATATTTGTAGATGCAAAACTAGTATTCGACGCAGTGCCTGACATGCCCGATCCTGTGGACATCATGGAGATGCTACTACTACGATTGGAAGGTGAGTCGTAATATGAAGATCGCTGCGAAGGAGGAACGTCGTACACTCCTTGATCCTCCAAACTGGCTTGCGATGACCTGGCGGATTGAGATGGAGGTGTATCATAGGCCGATTGGCTATTGTCGTTCTTCGCCACGTTTGTTGGAAATGGCTCAAAGTATCGCGTTGGTGGCACATCATAATCGTTCTGAGTTTTCTTGCCTCCTTGGTCGTAGACGTAGACGCCGCCAACTTTCTGTGGTGTCACAACCTGTAAAGAGAGAATGAAAACATGATGAGAACTTCGCCATAATATTAATATTCTATTTTCCAGTTCTTTTCTCACATTGTTGTGTCATCAAGTCAGCAACAAAAGCAAGTAGGAAGTTAATTTTAATAATCTGGTAGTATAAACTGTTTCAACCCTGAAACTGAAGTTGTTGATCCCATGGACAGATGGCTCCAATGTGATGTGATTCTGACAGAGTGGGCCATCGATACAGATGTAAGAACTGCCTGGATAGTTGCTCACTTTCTTGTCTCCCTTGCTATTCCTTCGTATTTTCTTAGACACCTTCCCCACTAACTTATGCATGACTTTTGGTGGATGAAGTATGTCCAGTATTAGCAAACAATTGTAACAATGAAGAAATCCTTATTGAAAAATATCTCAGGAGATGATTATTTTTGCATCTACAGTGCAATTGAATCCAAAGCATACTGTTCAGACAGTCCAGCTGGATAGAGAACAGTGGCACAGCAGAACACCTCGGTATCAAATGTGCAAAATTGAGCTTGCTTTGAAACATCGCCAATGAAAACACCTTTTGAAGGTGAGCACACCTAAGTCAATCATGACGTGCACTGTAAACAATCAGATCTAAAAATATACAACAAAAGTCAGAACTCTGTAATTCCAAATATTTTCTTTTTGGAGTGATGACTTCGTTGAAAATCCACTGAATAATTCACCACCAATAACTTGCAAATTTGATGAATTTCTCCTTCTTGAGTCACCCTTAAACTCGCAACTTTTCATGGATTGGTCCCACTAGGTCATATTCACAGACACATGAACTTGGTTGACACTACTTTGGGTCTTTTTTGAGCGATATCACAGCAGAAAGAACATATGACAGTTCCACATGTCAGGCTGTCTAAATATTATCCCATGATTGAATAAGAAATGACACATTTGAACAACTTTTTTGCAGATTCCAAACAGGTCAAAAGAATGTCCAACTAGTTCACATGTACATTCTCACTTTACCCCGGAAATACCTGATAATGCACAGCCTTAATTTGACCAGGTGACACCATTCCAAAGTCTAATCATTTATGTAAATATTTGTGAACCTCCCTAATGAGACCAATAAAACAAATACAATTGTCTTATGATATCTGTTTTATGAAAATAATGTGTCTTATTGGCTGTGATATGTAAGTTAATGAATTATTGCAACTTTGTTGTACATACAAATGTAACTATTCAATTTTATCCTTCGAGACCTCAGCTTCAAATTGGAGCTGGCAGACCTTAGGGAATGGGGCCAAAACCTAATTATGACTAATATTGGTACTATTGCTTTCAGCCAAGGAGAATCCTCCACCATGTGTTGCCAGAGAGGTATAGACCTAAACCTGGGTGAAATCCATCATCATTTGATCGAACAACTGCGTTCAGATTCCATGAACAACAATAATATTCAGTTACCTTCACTCTTTTATCATAAAATGATGACTGATATAACACAAGCTCAACAAACTGCATGGAAAAACAACCTTGAGGTAGGCTCAAAGCCTATAATCGCATGTTCAAACCATGTTCATTTCTCCCTGGACGTATTGCAATGGTTAGCAATGAATATTTTGGAGAATCAGTTCTGTTCATTTTGGCATTTTGTCAAATATTGCCCAATCAGAAACCAAACACAAGGTAGCTTTCAAAAGGAAAGAATGACACAAACTCCCAAGAACTTTTTGACCTCTGAGGTAAGAATTAATCATGGGTTCCCACTGGCCTATCAAATACTCTGGCAGCTGCACTTTTTTTTGACCACCAGTAACTAAGGACCTACCAACAGGGAGGGAAACTGATATATTCGCTTCCAGATAAGAAGACCTAAGAATGGCCAGGAAATCTACCAGCCAACAACTATCTTTGAGCCTTGCATCTGACATCCAATGTACAGAGAGTTAACCGGCAACTTGACCCCACCTCTGGTTATCACCTGAGAGCTTGGCGGTGAAAGATATTTATCAAGAAAACTATGAAGAAAAATATAGAAACCATTCAACAACTTCTTGGCATATCAACCTGGCCTCAATTTTCTGCACCATTGGCAGACAGTTGATGATAGTTCAAGTGGAATATCAGAAAATATCTTCAAGAATTTCTTCTGCTAATTTGCATGAAAAGGCCGATATGGAAATCATAAAGATATGTGAAGAACAGCATAACTTCATGAGTAGCCTAGAGCTATGTCTGGACAAGAATCAGTCTGGCGTATGACATTTCTGTCTAAGGTCCCAAGTCAAGACTTCACAGCACACATCCAACATGTATCATGAACCAACAAATTGTTGCGGAACGAAGTCGAAGAATCCGAGTTGCAGCAACGCTAATGTCACTTTTCGATGGCATCAAACTTAAGAGATCATATCAAAGACATTCCCACGAAATTGCATTTCTTCTCAATCCGCTGAACAAAGTGCAGGACCTTCATCGCGGCTTCAATTCCCAAACCAATCAATCGACCCTGGATCACTTCCCATAACTCAATCATACGCGCGATTCTGTGTTGTTGCCAGAGAAAATGATTCAGAAAGTTGCCGCTTCCAAGAATGATCACGAGAGAAACTACCAACAAGTGTAGTAATTGCGATTGGCTGCTTGTGGAGGGTTCAAAGAGTCAGGGTGATCCTACAGAGAGCTGGCCCTTCGCAGTTGGGTTTCATTTCCAGGAAAAGCATTGGAGAACAGAAGAAATGCGATCTTCTCTTCAATCCCTGGTTTTATTGAGACAAAATAACTGATGGGAAAACTGAATACTGGAATAATTTTATGTGGCACCACACATCATTAAAACACTGACCAAATATCTAAAAGTTCCATCAGATAAAATACAGATAAAATGGAAGAGCAAGGTAATTTTCATCTGCCATAAAAATATCCATAAAGGGAATCAGACATCATGTTCTAAACCTTTGGTATAGGATAACCCCTGGTTTATATCTTCTCTTGTCCGGGTTCTCTTGTCCCTCAGGTCGAGTTGGAGTAGCCTTTATGGCTAAGTTGAATGCCCAGTATACCTGTTTTATAGCTACTGATGGTTAGCTGATAGTACTGTAAACCGTGAAATTTTCGCGTGCGTTTTATTTTCGCGATTTTCGCGTTCAAGGGTCAAAACGCGAACATAAATCGCGCGAAAATTACTCTTCTTATTATTCTTTTGAAGCTGAAGGGTTCCAATCGCGAATATTTATTCTTCGCGAATTCGTAGATCACCAAAATCGCGAACATTTAGCGTCGCGAAAATATCACGGTTTACAGTAGATTGTACTCAACATAGGTGGGCAGTTGTTCCAAGTACATGTACAAGTCAAATGTTTCAGCAAAGAAGTTCCCACAACTATGGGCAGTTATAACCGCAAATAAAGATGTTACAAAATAAAGACGTTGTTGTGGTCATATTCTCTAGTCGTCGTGATGATCTCTAGTCATAGCTAAAGAAAGACGTAAGGTGGCGCTGCAGTCGTCCACACGAAGAATGACGAAAACGCCCGAAGTGTTACGAATGATACAGCGCCACCTACCTGTTTACCGTTTACGGACATTTTTCTGAAACACCCAGTGTTCCATAATTTGGCATCTGGTCATTTTCCAACTCAACTATTTTCCACTGTCAACAAGAACCAAAGCATTGGGAAGCATTTCAAACTTTTTTCTCCAGCTCTGTATGTGGAGAACTGCAAACATCAGCCTCTTCTGACACCACACAAGATAAGCCAGTTTCTCAATGGTTATGTTCCTGATATAGCAATAGCTGTTTGCCTGTCACTAACACTGTTTAATTGATTACTAGATTGTCATGAGAATCAACAGAAGAAAGACATCTCATCTGATCTGAGAGATATGTCAATAAAATCTTCATAGTAAACCCAGGGGTTCTTAGGCTAACACTGAATGTGATACCAATACATCAGAGAGGCCTCAGAATTGGCTGGATACGACAAGCCGCAGATACGTCTGCAAAGTTTGCTGACATCTTATTTTGAAGAAGAATGACTTGTACATAAAGATGATTCACAGTACACCATTTTGTGGGGAAAAAGTTCTTGGTAGTAGACAGTCATTCGAAGCAATTGCAAGTTGGCAGACGACTTTCCCAAGGACTGCGCACGTGACAATGTGGAGGTTCCAGAATCGACCCAACATCATATGAGAGGGACAGGACACAGACGACTTCCTGTTCACCCAAGAACCCCCTACCCGCTGAAGAATCACCCTCCTGGTGACTTGGATGACTGGAACCTTTTCATCACTGGCAGCAACTCGCCTGCATCTTAAAGGAGTCCGGTATTGCCACGTACTTTTTCTCGACAGTTGGTGCTACTGCACCATCTCCAACCCCAGGGAGGGACTAACTATGTTGTTGGTGAATGGACCCGATTTACTACATACATTTTGTTATGAACTTTTTGTAGTTCGTATTGCTGCCACTAGGTGGCTCCCTCTACATCGGCAGTCAAAATACCGATAAGAGATCGCATACCATGCTCCTTTAATATCTCAATCACCTGAAGCAACGTTGTAGGACCACAGACAACATTCACAGCAGAGAGCGAAAAATCACCAAGCAGATGTAGAAGTGACCTTCTGTTATACAACAATGACAACTTCTGGTATCAGCCATTTCCCAATGATAGCAGAATACACCATTTCCCAAGACAGTGATCTGTCAGAGAAAAACCCACGCTCTTGGTAGTGGTTGGATGATAAATGTTTCATAATTCACTTAATGGGGATCTTGCCAGCAATTTATCAAACGGCAAAAATGACATGTTTTTTACTTCCTATAGTGCAAGCAAGTGTGGTACAACATACACAACAGCAAGTTCATTTTTTATCCACAACATCACACTGGAAGAACGATCAGCCTGTGTCCATGAAAATTGGTTTGGTAAAGGCACAAATAACTGCATAATTAAAACTGAGAATAACATACAGAGGAGAAAAAGGAACTTTTCTGCCAACACCAGTGAGTATACAGTAATGGTGGAGAGACTGTTCCTTTCATATTCATGCACAAATACTTTGATATCACTGATGTGGTAATGAAGCACAATATGTCTGTATATTACACTATTTACAGGCATGGTAATGAAGCACAGTATATGAAGTGTACCTTTCCAGATGTGATAATGAAGTCAACATGAAGTATATCTTGCAGATGAAATAATGAAGTCAATATGAAGTATATCTTTACAGATGAGACAACAAAGCATGATATTGATATGAAATCTCACAAGTCCAGAGACTGTATGGCCAAGATTGAACCAGAAATCTTTTGATGTCTCAATGAACATCTAAATCACAGCCTGTTGATAATATTCTTGCAAATATCAGGTTAGTGCAATGATAATTTGTTAGGGTACACAGCATCAGTATCACGAACCTGGTCATCATCAGGAAGCATGAATCAGTGCTGCATTTGATAAATCGCTGGTCGTTAGTCAGAAGGATAAGGCTGCTGAAACAGGGTTGAAGGAACATCATAATGACATTGACAGATGATAAGAATCCCCGAGAGTTCAATAACTGCAGTTGACCTGGATGGTGTTGAGTATGTAAATGGGGGAAGGAAAAAGTTGGGCACAAGGGCAAAAAATCTCCAAGGAGATGAGTGCGCTGCTGAATGGGGGCAGCAAGAAGTTGGCCAGCAACCTTCGGAAAGGGGAGTGAACCAATGGGGATGCTAGCTCAACAGAGGGCAGCACACTGAAACCCAGTCCTAATACAATGGACGCCTTTTGTGTGGGAGATTGATCAGGACCGGGATGTCAGTTTCATTTCAATAGTTTTAACCACTAGTGACACGTATTGAAAAAGTCGGCTATCGTCCCCATTCGGTCTATGCTTCTCGAGGATGAGTATTACTTACCTTGAGCACTAATGCCAATAGAATCAACAGTATCAGAAAGATCTATTTTATGTTCCCTGTAATACATCAATCTTGGGCAATGTTTGAGAAACTGAGATAGATCTATAATGTAAGAGGATGATTTGTGGATGATTGGCTTACCATCAAGGTCGCACTTCATGTTTGACTGAATTTTATTGCAATTACAAAGCACTATATCTGAAGGACGGATTTTCGTCGTGGCACCATGATCCAGCTCATTGCACAGATACGATATTCAAGGCAATTTAGACATAATTTCTCGATGAAGGTAGCGATGTTTGATTCATAGGATCTGATAACGGGTATCTTCCCATGAGTCACCACAGCAACTGGTTCTCTACCCTGACGAGATGCTCATGCTTGGGAATGCAACCGGTGAGGATCTGGATCCGATGAATCCAATGACAGGATAAACATGCCACAGGTCCCATTCCCGGCGGATCTTGAAAGAATCAAAACTCGGCGAACATGCAACTCCGGGGAATCTGAGTCACCTTCCGCTGATGCAGATACAAGATCTGATGACAACTGAACACGTTCGTTTTCGTATTCAAACAGATCTGTGTTTCCAAAAAAACAGCTAACATGCAATCTGAGGTAATCATGAGTCACTTAAAAAATGCAAATTCTTCCTTCACTCTGGAAGGTTTTTTTTGATCCACGTGTCTCATTTTCAACAGCTGAAGAGTTTCAGGCATTCAAGTGCATACAGTCACACTCCTTCACAAATCCAAGCAGAAGGATCGCCTCAATGAGAAGTTGTTGCTGACTTATTCTTCTCATTTCCACAGGCATCTAGCCCTGACAAGCGTTCCAATCGCACTGACCCTCCCTCAAATGGAGCCTACGGTAGTTGAAGGCGAAGTGACCGCAGGGATCCATATGTCAAGATGTTCCAAAGGAGTAAGATTCAAGAGGCCAAATAAAGTGTCTTGCAAAAGACCGCGCATACCTATATATTCTATCAACCAGGATGCTATTCCTATGTCAAGATCACAATTAACTCAAGGTCCAATAGCAAAAAATTTGAGGTGGACACACCCCAAAATGGATCAAATTAATTAGGTTACTGCATTTTGTCAATGTTCTATAAATAAAATATCAATCCCACGCAAATAAATGAACATAGCTATTTTCCCAAGAGCAGGAAGCGAGAAAAAAACTTGACAAAGACTATCCTGGTCTTGAGAATATTTCGTTGAGAACTTTCAAAAGAGCTATTCAGAGCTGCTACTGACATTTTCAACCGGATGTATCTTGCGTGGAAACCAGTGAAAGTCTGTGCTGTCCCATGGCACACACTTAGTGTCAGCCACACGAAAATGTACACAAAATCCCTCCAAGTTAAAGTGAAATTGATGTTGGATATATCTGTGAGACCATTTTGATATAATGAGCGACACATGACCTGAATTCAAGGTCAATTTTTATGCCACCGAATATAATCATACAGACTGATACAATGAGAAAATGAGACAAAAAACTTCGAATTACAAAGGGGAAGATATGTGAGAGAAATTCATGATCTACAGTGCATGTACATCACTGCATGGTAACGTTAGGTTTGTCACACACATTATGCCGAGACAGACGAGTATGGATATTTCGACAGTCATTTTTTTGACAGTCAACAGTCAACAGTCATTTTGTAAATTATAGGAAATTTGCTTTAATTCAATAAAATGTTTAAAATAAAAACAACTAGTTGTTTTTTTTCACTCTTTTCAGTGCTTCACGGTCATTACTTTTACCGCGAAGGCGATTTCAATGTATCTGGTAACCTAAAGGATATTCGGAGTTGAAGCACAAGATTCTACGGTGGCCCAGTAGGGTCTGCTGCATGAAGCAGTGCTCAGACGGCTATAGTGAGTCGTCCAGTGGAGATTGCATTTATAGGGTCGTCCAGAAAAAGAGTCCCGGAATAATGGCAGTTCTTTTATCTGTTATCTGCAATTTCTGTCGGTGTGTGAGAATGCCCCCCGTGTGACAATGCCCACTTTATTGTTCGGGGGACACTCAAATACAGAAAGACATGACTGTTTATCAGTGCCTCCCTCATTGTCACGTTGCCGCTTATTCCGTCAATCTTTTGTTTGGTGGGCAGTGAAAAACATTACACCGGTACGGTACATTATATCCAACGTCAGTGCTGTGACGTAATTTCGAATCCCTTTATCTGCGCTTCAGATTGGTCGCCTTGAAAAAGTGTTCACACAACAGGACTTCTATTGTCTGCTATTCAATCAGCCTCATAACCTCATAATGCCAAGATGACCCAGATTCATGGTATAGGCCGATATGAATCCTACTGTGTATCTATCTGCTTACCAGCCACTGGTAGGTCACTCATGTCACTGGCATTCTATTATTATGAAAACTTGCATAGGCCTACAATCCTAATGGGCTACCATATTTTTTCATAAAAATGACTGTTGACTGTTGACTGTTGACTGTCGAAAAAATGACTGTCGAAATATCCATACTCAGACAGACATCCTAAAAACTTCTCTGGAGATTTGGTGGGGTGAGTGTTAGGAGAGATCGACTACAGAGTGAGGAACAGGTATGAACCAGGGAAACTTGATTTGTAGTGTATAGGCTGCAGAAAGACAAAATACAGGAGATGCTGGATGAAGAAGTTTTGACATCTCCTGCTAACATTTAAGAAAGCAAACAACAACAAACAGTCTAGTCAGGAGTCAAGGAATAAACACTGGTCAAAGATCTGCAAAACACAAGGAATTCGACTTAACATTTTTTACCATGAATGATTCTGAACTGCGGAAAGGTTGCACTCAAACCACTTGCAAATCTGTGGCTGTTCGTTGTGCACTTTGCCAACGTGACTCAGAAGACGGATTGGCGTCAAGTAAATTGACAGATGATGAACAAATTTGATCAGGTAATGAATAAATTCTTCTATCAGAGAATCATCCAGGAATGTTGACAAGTTTTCATCATGGCCAAAAAAGGATGTTGCGTAGATATAGAAATGGGATCAAGTGTCAAGTATCTTCAGCAGTATTTGACTACCAAGAAACCTATCGCACTAATAATTAGGTATTTGATGGAAATCATATGACATGGTGCTTGATTCAATATGTTGAAACACCAACTGCCCTAACCCAGCAGCCTTCAAAAGTAATAGAATTCATCAGCATTGTTGGCACACAACATGGAATAATTCAATGGGAAAATATCAGCAAAGTTAGTTTGGATTCCATTACTATTTAATGTTATGGTTAATCAACAAGGGATTAGTGTTGCAGCTAGACAATGGTGTTTAGGAAGCTTGACATCAATATTTGATTCTGTATCGTCAATATTGTAAGAACCAACTCTCACAGCGTTGACTTGAGTTTCTATTGCAGTTTTGAGAGAAGGAGAGCTAAGGACACCCAAGTCTCCCAAATTTTGACCGCTGTGACAAAAACACCTGTCAATTAAGGACATAATCGGTCAGACCCAAGATGTCCTCCATAACGAGGTTCCTCTGTAATCTCAAATGGTGGTATGACTCTGGACTCTGTTGGAAATTTAATCAAAATATGTATTGTTTTTTAACATGAAAAACTATGCTGAGTGTTTGTTATAATACAATGCAAAGACATGGCAATGGTAAACACAATCTTGGCAAAAAATAAAAGAGAATTCTTTGTGTAATTGGACCTACCGCCCAGGCCAAAAGATCAGCGAATGGTATATATCAATCAATACAACAGCACAGATCAAAGTAGACATGTAATTCTGTCACTTTTTTGTACCAAATGGTGAATTCAAAGATCAAGTACCAGTACATAATTGAATAAGAGGCAGACAGTCATGACTACGAGACAGCCAATAATCTCAGGAAATCGTAACTGATTGTTATCTTTCCGGAGTAGAATCCCACAGGCAAGATGCCAGCTCAAAAATATGCAGGAAATATAAGGTCAGAACTTTCTTTTTACTTGAGGAAAACTGAAACGAAACTACATGTATAAATAAGGTATTATCTCACACTTCGTAGTGCGCAGTTGGAAATTGTTAGTTGCTAGCGGGGAGGGTGGCAGAGCGGGTATTTGGGGGACTAAAGAACATGATGAGTTAGGCCTGGTCGGGGATGAATACATGCCGTTTAATCCAAATACATGTAAATTCTTCAGTTCAAATCTTCCCAACACCAGAGCCACCAATTTGGAAAGTCACTGTCACGAATGAAGACGGAACACTTGATGCCAAATCTGACAGATTACAATGGACCCCTATTTTAGGCAATCTCTTGAAAAGAAGAAGTTATCAAAATACGGAAATCTAAAGTTGACTTCTGAGGAGACAATTTTTAGGGTCATCCATCATACCCAACTGAATAGATACGATGTAACTTAACAGAGGCCACAAAGACAACTTCTAAATGCTGGACCCAGTCTGCCACCAAAAAGAGATTTCCGGTCTCCACAGTGGTAGTTATGCAACTGGACAAGTGATTTGAACTGTTGGATGAACAGCCTGATTGCTCAGTATGATGTAATACAAAGGAATTTAAGCCATTTTCTGTAAAAGATGGTGCAACAGCATGATCTGCACATCAGCATCTTATCTCAACAGCTACTGCCAGTAATCAGCGATTGTGATTTAGAGAAGTATCAAGGTCTCATAATCTCTGTCATGTCTGACAGGAAATACAATGCTTAGACTGCCAATAAAGCTATCAATGTTGCCCGAGTGCATGTCAAATGATGACATTTGTCAAGGATATCTGAATTGCATAACCAAATGGAATCATCAGGGTTTTAGAACTCTTCACTGACAGCCTCCAAAGTACTCAGATACCAAGATCTGACTTGGTAGGAACACAGCATCAGTCATCAACTGTCTCCGAGCACAAGATATCGGCAATAAAATGAAGTATGAGCACTGTTCCACTTGAGTAGTGGTTCAACAAGTGCAAATGAGTAGACTAGTCATCAATGAGAGACTATTTATCTACGATTGGTAGGGATGTAGGCTACTTGAGATGGTATTAGGCAAGTGCAACAGTTTGTTCAGTTCTGAGATAAGTGGCGAATCAAACAGCCATTGCTAAACTCTCCAATGGTAAAATAAAATGTAATATCGCTGTTTGTGATCAGTGGGAAGTTGGCCAATTGAAGTAAAAGCTCAATTGTTTACAACCGAATACACTGCAGTGTGCAGTAATGCTGTTCCTTCAATCAACTGTGCTCCCACGTATTCTGTGTGGTGATGCATTGTACCTTTTGAGGACAGTGGTGGTACTTCACAGTCCATCGGAAATCTGAACATGAAGGAACCTCTCACTCTCCGCATCTTGCAGGGTTAATAACGTTCTAGGCCTTCATCACTGACAAGCAAAAAGGCCAGCGAAGGACACCGGATCCACTCAGAAACATGAAAAGACGT
>NMRB01001498.1:89104-100804 GCA_002633025.1 Notospermus geniculatus
GAGAGGCTGAGGAGGAAATTGAAAACGTCTGCCCGATAAAAGAACCGATATTAAAAGAACGCACCGGAGCAGAACATGTCTGAAATAAACTGAGACAGACAACCAGAGAGGGGAGTTTGTCCAGACTTTTAGGGAGTGAAGAGAGACACGATAAACCTGTCCTCCGCAGGTAATTTCACCTGTTTTCATCCAGTTCAGGTGATACCAATAGCCGGTGACAAACGTCCTCTATCACTCGCCACAACACAGAGACCCGAGACTCCTGAGAGTACACTTTACCTGCAAACAAGGTAAAGCCTTGTCAGTGCATTTAGCTGCACAAATACAATTTTTTTCAGATGGATTTAAAATCAGGCTTACAAATCCCCCATGCCAGAAAATTTAAATCTGACTTTAGAATGATTCAACAAGTGCAAAACTTAGGGAACTTTTTTTACTTGGTCTCGTGAATCACTTGCCCGTTACAGATAATCCAAAAATTCAACATTCCTTCAGTACCACTAATGCTAACTCACGGTAGAAGAAATTCCTGGGTTTAAAAAAACATGGAGAAATAATTAAAGGAATGGAATATACAAAACGATGTTACATAACTGGCTTACCTACTACTCCTGTTAGGCTGTATTGAGAAACAAGCTGAACTCAACCGCCCAGCAACAGTCAGTATCGACTTCTGAGGATGGCAATAGCATGAGAGAGTGGCAGTCTTCTATATGCTAAACAAAACTCCCCAAGAGATCTCCAATCTGGAGCTCCAAATGCATTGATTGCAATAACTGTCAACTTGTATAGAGTTGAAGATTCAACTTTGGTAGTGAGACTGAACCATCCCAGGAAGTCACAGGGTGGATGGATTGATACGAATCCTGGAATGCACGCTCTGATCAGATAAAAGTATAGGATTTGTTCCCATGGGGACACCCCTTCGTCTCAGAATATTAGAGGGATCCAATTGAAAAGCTACTGGGAAATGTTGAGATAGCGAGGTTTCATCAAAAATAAATAAGAGCCTCTCTTATCTATTTTCGGTTTCATACATATGCAGTCTCAATTGGACAGCCAATGATATCCAAACAGGAGGATTTTATGACGCTAAATGAGGTCAATTTAAACTTTTCATCATTATATAATATACCAGGGCAATTATTCAACTTTGGAGTAATACATGTACATACAAGTAAACTACACGTAGTTCCCATTCTTGGCAGTCTCCACAAACGTGCCGCTCCGCCAGAGATACAAAGATTTGGGAGCCCTCAAAACTCGGTCACCCCTCTTTTTTGAGGCACCCTTGGTTGTATATTTAGGGAAGTTTAGTTGAATTTCTCCACCTACAGCTTAGGTTTATGAATGAAAATGATAGGAAGTCTAATTTATGGATGCCATCAATTGAACAGTCATTAACAAATCTCTTTCTGGGCGCAGTTTGAGTAATCAGTCCTATTAATAACAAATAATGTTTCCTGAAAAATATGTTGCAGTAATTTTGTTTGATGATGCTGTGGAAGAAGTGTCATAATGAAATCCGCCATGTCCACAGGGAGAGTACAGCTCAATATAGCTCAATATAACGGGTAAATAGTACGATATGGAGTACAATCTTTAGCGATTTGATGACGCATATTGATATGGTTGGGGAATGTGATAGTTTTCACAAGGACAGCTAATTGTTAAAATCCATTATCTGGATGAAAACATGGATCAAAATTCCCATGTTGTTTGGATTTGGTCTACACCAAGTGATACAGCTGGTGGCATTCCACTGCATTCAGTTGATCGACATGAGCATGTTTCATTGAAGGAACAGTTTTGTCTTGTACTACCAAGTGCACTTTAGTGTAGAGTACAGCTATTACTTCAAATAACCATCCTCCCACTGATTACTGCCCTTATCATCCCAATCTTTGTTACATGTAACCAAGGACACACGTAGGCCAGTCCATTCTGTGTCAAGTGTAGTTCCAGGATTTTTTTTTTGGGGGGGGGGGGGCTCCGAGGTTGGTGCACCAAGGGGGTCAGGGGTTCAGAAGTTCTCCCCCAAAATATTAACATCTATTATGCTCTGTGATCTGGCCAAACCTGACGAAACAAATGTTAGCTGTCAAGAGCAGGGGGGGGTCCAGGACCCCCTGACCCTCAAGAAATGAACCGAAGTGTAACGATGATTCATCAATAATGTGTACGCGTCACGGAATATGATATATTACTACATGAATATGAACACTTTGGGGGCCATCAATGGCAAATATGCTCAGAATGTCATAACTGAAGTGCAAAAGTTGACACGAGTAAAGAAATGCAGGGTTCTGATATGTGTAAACACAATATTGAGATTGGGTTCAAGGAGTTCAAAGTGTTCATAACAGTATGATATGAAGTAATCCTTGTAAAGCATTATGCATAGATCCCAGGGATTTGGCTACTCAGATTAATGTCTCGCAATGATTTTCCTATCTCAGAAGTGTAGACAGTATCATAATAAGACAGAAATTCCAGCTGCCATCAGCAGTTCTTTAGAGAAGAATGCATTCTCAGCAGGGGTCATTAAGACAAACCACAGAACATACAGCCAGCGGCAGTCTGCACTTTGTGATAAAAGAAGGGAAACATCAGCCCCTGTAGCGGCAAATGAGACTGCCGTGTCGGGACAACCTCTTTCATGGGAAGTGTTAAGGGAATTGACTATCGCACACCACTCGGCACTCTTCTCAGAAAGTTCATGACAACACCCTGAGGGTTGACAAATTTGACAATCATCTCATCAAACTCCTGTTACAAATCTCCTGTGTAACTGTTTTCCTTCTGGGGTGATCAGTTCCACCGACACAGACAAGACAGCATAGACCGGTATCAGTGCCACCAACATCGGGCAAACCAGAAGCAGTGAACTAAGGACCGGATTCAGTCACCATAAACACAGAGCACAAACCGGTAGTTGTGAACTGTACGGACTGGATTCAGCGCCATGAACACAGGGCACAAACCAGTAGTTATGGACCGGCTTCAGTTGACATGAACACAGAGTACAAACCGGTAGTAAGTTGACTACGGACCGGCTTCAGTTGACATGAACACAGAGTACATGTACAAACCGGTAATTGTGGACTTCAGACCAGCTTAAGTTGACATAAACACAGAGTACAAACCGGTAGTAGTAGTTGACTACGGACCGGCTTTAGTTGACATGAACACAGAGTACAAACCGGCAGTAGTGGACTATGGACCGGATTCAGTTGCTATGAACACAGAGCATAAACTGGTGCAGTGAACTAAGGACCTGATTCAGCAGTTGCCACGATAGAAGAAACTAAGGACTGGATTCAGTCTCAAACATAGCCATGGATCGAATTTCTCCCAAGATATCCCAGTCCCCATTACGCAAATCAAGTCATTTAGATTGGTCTCTTCCCAATTGAGCCCAATGCAATCAAAGATACCAAATCAACCAATATTTCATTATTTGAAGCCATTCAAGGGTAAATTGGAGAAGACCGCAAGAAGGAAAGACAAAGGGAGCTTCTGATTCACAAGTGAATATCAATCATTAAACCACCTTCCCGCCACAAAGTGAGATCACATCAGACGATTGTGTGGATTAGAATAATCGGAAAGGTCACCGAGATGTTAAACCAACCAACCGCCCGCGGGTGTGGACACTTGTCAGTTAAATCAAATAAGATAATAATTAGAAAGTTGTCAAGCAGAAAATGCTGATTTAACCCAATGGCGGAATGTGGTGATATCTCTTTGATATCAATTGTAGTCGTTGTGAGTTACACCACAGGGGTTAGCAATGACAACATTTGGCTGAACTAGGAAACTTTTCGTGTACCACCATCAAGTGCCTTCAGAGCTAAAGTAAATATAGGGTTAAGTGGTACAATCCTAGCACCGGGTACAATTCTAGTCCCTATACAGCTCCATGCAATGCTGGCCATTTTTACACTAGGGGCTAGAATTGTAGCACTTTACCCTACAAGTTTTGTAGAGTACAGGTGTAAAGGTGTTCTCATCTCAGTGTTTCTCCTCATTCTATTGGGAACACTCTGAAACAATTAAGAATGACAGATTTCTCCAAGGTTCCGCATGTATTGAAAAACCCTAGTCTTTCAAGCTGTCTATTGTATGGAAAAGCTGAGACATGGGGAACAGTATAAAATGTTACACCAGTACATGTAGGCGGCATAGATAGTACAATCTCAACATCTCTGCATCCTGAGGAAATCAGTGTGGTTCAAAGTGCATGCTCCTTTCCATAACGTAGTGAGCACTAAAGAACCACTCGGCCCCTACCTCAAGATATCTCTTGTGGGAAGTCATGTTTTGATACATGCATAGTACAAATGTGATGATCAAATCAATTTCAACATAATTGCATTGTCATGTCATTAGAAAAATCATCTGTAATTCTGCTCATTGACCTACATGACATACGTGAAGTACAGACAACCATAACTCATGTAATTCTGTCTATTTCAGACCTACATGTACATGTATATGCAACTTTGACCCAATGAAATCATTAACTTAGAGCACCCATCTTTCAATATGATATGACCAATATAATGACAGTAGCAAGGTAGGCCCATTGGCCTAAATGAAAATCCAGTGTGACACAGAAACACAGACTTGGGCCGTTCTACCTATTTTCGAAAAGCACAAAAACACAAGTTTCCGACCAGACACAACAAAAAGAAATGATGTAGTATGGCACCTGGATTTAGAGAATACTTGCCTCAAATGAGAGATCCATATGCATTCACACTCTCCTTAACAACCATCAATCTGTGATATTCCGTTCAGATCCATTAGAAACAGACTGATGATCGTTCTTGGACCAAACACACTCTGATCCAGACAAGAACTGATGATTGCAAGGCACTGAAGGCAAGGCATTGCCGGTATGTGACAGCTAGCCGGACCATCACACTTGCCATACCCAGGCACACAATAGGGCTGAACAATATAAAGTGGACCTTGTGAAGTAACACCATAAGAAGCAATGGACTGAAGCATGTCAAAGTTCTGAGAATCCAGTGAGTGAGTCACAGAGTATAGATGACCAGCAATGACCACAACAGATTCTTAAAAGAAATTCAATACTTCCTTTTCCGGATAGTATCTTGTCCAGGGACAGCTAAGCGACTGAGAATTCCATAGTAAGTATGTCTGAAACAAGAGGAAGGACAAGTGGATACTTCTCATACTTACACTCACAGGGCATTGTGGAATTCCTTGTTACGTAATGAGAACATGTTTGTCATTTTGACATAAATGCTGATATGATCACTTCACCTTTTGACTATGCTCCCTTGTAAATGATCAAAGGTAGCAGTTGGGAACCGTTTGTCCAGGCAAGATGATATTTGGATTTGGAAGAAGCAGTTCCAACTTCTGGCACACTAAAGTGGAGGAGCACAACTGGGGAGCTTTTACTGTTACCAAAAAACCCCAGCATGTTTCATGCATAGTTTATGCATGAAATAAGCATGAAATTGAAGGAAAGCTGCATTGAGAGTCTAGATATGTAAAGGATCTTTCTACCGGTCAACCCAATTCATTACTCCCTGCATTTTGGTTACAAGTTGAAGGGAAACTGAAATACCGATACCATTTAATGAGCATTAAAGAAAATGACATAATGAGTCAATGATAAGCTAAAAACAATCCTCATATTACTCATGATGTCCCAATGAGTTCACAAGATCACACAGCAGATGTCCCAAAAGTACATCTATTTGAAATTCATAACCCCTATGAAGTACCCATCCTGAATAATCCAATCAATTAAAGTATTTTTTATTACCAAAGTCACCCGATACTTGTAATATTGCCACGTTTCAATTCCCATGTGATCTCGGAAATCCATCCCGATCTATTTCCAGGCATGGAAACCGCCTACCACTCATTTTTTGAACATTCATTTCAGGAAAACTTGCCTCTGATTACCCAAACATACACTGAAACTTTGCACAGGTAGATCTGACACTGTTGGCATGGCATGAACCATTTGTGGTTGCCACATGCCAGGGGGCATTGCTTACTTAGCCTCACCATTGTGCAGGAAAAACGAAACTGCAGAGTACAGTTGAAAAAAGCGGCGAATAAAAATAATTTTGCCTCCAGATGGGTTCAGCAGTTGTTATTTTTGCTGCTGTGGTTTCAGGTGAACCAAAATGGTCCTAAAGCTTATCTGGCTTCAATATTTTCAAGAAGTTTGCTAAAATCAGCTGGAACTGAACAAGGTTGATCATAGTCCAAGGGATACCTACCACAGGGACTTGACGCGAGACAGTAAAACCTAGGGTTAGGCTAGGGTTATAACCCTAATTAGGGTTAGAGAACCCTAACCCTACTTCGGGCTAGAGTAACCCTAGCCCCTAATTAGGGTTATAACCCTAGGTTTTACTGTCTCGCGTCAGGTCCCTTTCGATAGCTACAGATGGAAACTGAAACTATAGCATCAAGCATGGCAATCGTATCAATAATCCCACTTCAAAGTATACACCATACTGAAATGATCAGCAGTGATTCACCTTTTACTGCCCCCTGCTGCTTGGCTTGAACTTGCAGCAGAAATCGGTGGTTGTTTTCACAGTATAAATCCTCCCACCTGACTTCAACACAAGCTTAGTTCGTAACTTCATCCAAATGTACATTGAAACCATTTACTTTCATGAAATGTACCCTTAGCTTTGCCTTGGGCTATAAATCAGGGAACTGCAAAATGGTGCAACATTACTTCGAAGTTCTTCATCTCCGATTCAGAGCAAATCTATGCTTTTCAATATTGCAATAAACTCTGGATGAATATAACTCTCTTACCTCCCTCATCTCAGCAGTTCCCAGCTCCCTCAAAAATGTAAAATTATCCAAATCAATCCAACAATTGATAGCCAATGTATGTATCATCAATTTCACAATCCCGGCATTCAAAAGTGAGCACCACGATCATTCATCCTGGACGACTGCCACTGTTGTAGTGAATGCTCATCAGGTGTTGGCATACTTTTAGTACGGCTCATTCAGCAGACGGCTAGGCAATCGATCAAACAAACGATAGGCCACTTCAGCAATGGCAAACGTGCAAGAAAAGCAAAGCAAATCTCAAAGAAAAAGTTCCCTTGAAGATCATCTGAAACTATTCCCTCTGTTTTTCCCAAAGTCTTGATCTTCTCTCAGCTGTTGAGAAGCAAATGCGAGCCAAGAGTTTTGTGTATTTTTGATGGGAGTCCTCATTAGGTAGTGCAGAATCTCAGAGGAATTCTTACATCCAGCCACAACATCCAAAGTATGACTGAGTTGTAAAGAATGAAAGAGGTATGTCAGAGTAATTTTGCAAGTCAATCTATGATGTCATAGCTGAGATAATGGGTAGCCTGGTGACCTAGTATTACACCAGAATAACAACTAGAATTCCATAGGCAATTAGAGAAGCCTGTATGACATGTATGAACACTCATACAATCATGTATTGGTAGCGGTAAAGCTGTTATTTTATCTTCTTTGGACAGAGTGTTGAAAGACAAAATGCCTATTTCTTGCTGTACAGGCATGACAGGCAGTCGGTGCAATTATCAAGAACATGATGGAAGACATGTTCACCAGTTGATGAGGGCAAGCTTTTTCCTCACTCCAGAGAATCACTGTCTGTTGCCTACCCTCTCTTCATAGAGGCCGAACCGACATTTTCGCAGAACCCACTGTACCCTCTTTCATATAGGCCTTAGGGTGACTTTCCATTGGAGCGTTTCCGTGTGAAGAAACACTCGAAAGCAGTTTTTTCCGCAGCATTGGTCATGGCGTGGAAAAAACAATGCTTTGAGCGTTTCCGCGCTGGAAACACTCCAATGGAAAGCTTGGTGCACACAGCAGTGTATGGTGTATGAACACGCCGGAAAAACAATGGCTTCATGGTCGTGAATCCTTTGTGAAGCCACACTGAAATGGCGTGTTTGTATCCTGTGTATACTTTTACGTACAGGAAGCCAAACTGACATTTTAGCAGAACCCACCATGCCTTCTGCACGATTCTGGTGCTGTTCTGGTCATTGGCTTTGTTTGTACCGAAACATCGCTGGACATGCATGCACCATGACCAGGAAGTCATCACGCATATCAAATTTGCCACACATTTGCACTCAGGTGGACATGTAGGCCTACAAAACTTACTTGTTGGATCAATGTCACCAGATCTGTCTTCTCATCCATGTCCAATCTTCAGAGTGTCACAGACAAAGTCAAAGAGTGCAAACACCGATGCACCTCCCCAGCAATGGTATGTCCAGTATTCACTTGGCCACTAAACTGACCATTATAACAATTTTACAGCAGACATCCTGTACTTATCATGGTTATGTACTGCATTGGTGCACTGTCGGCCTACTGCAAACACACCTCGGTTTACAACCCCACAATTACGTGAAGAGGTCAGATTCCATAGGAAGTCATTAGCCAACATTATTAATATTTTACCATCAAACAGAGGCAGTTCACATGATTATGAACTGTTCAGTTTACATAAGTCTGAGATATTTTCACCCCGATCACCTCCTTCCTAGCTCCCTGCATTAGTCTTTCTCCCAGATGAGATCACTGTCCCCCCCCCCCAAAAAAAATAAAGGAATGTGCATATGGGAACTCTTCTTTCGATACTGGATAGGCCTACATGAAACACTCGACACTCAATAATTTCTTCACACTGTGTTGCCAGACACATTTTAGCCCTTTTTTCACACTGAGTGTCGATACAGAGGATCATCTAGGACTGGAGATGGTGGTTTTCACACTGATCATGTTTTCAACTAAAGACAGGCTGCTGTCAACGGCACCACCAATTTGACTACATGTACATACTACTTGTGTGAAAAGATGGACTTACCGGTGGAACAAACAACAACAGGGAAGTATTCTTACTCCCCACTGGCGCTGACAATCTGCGTGCGGACCGCAATCGTGAACGTATCTCCTCACGATTCGGTCTCCGATGGAATCCAGCCATCTTTTAATCGGTGAATTCTCGTGATAATCCTAGAGAATGTATCCTATCATCGCAATAATCTGAATCAGACAGAATTCTTCACAGTTTTAGCAGAATGGAAATGACTTCAAATCCAGACACGTTAATCTTTTGGAAGTGAATTCCCTCCGTGTTACGCAGTTGTGTATCCAGCAAAGTGTCCAAGTCTTTTGCTTGCAAGAAGAACCTGTTGCTTTAACTGCTTCTTTGGATTACTCTCTTCAAGGGCCCGACTTGCCCCACGAAACATAACAACATGAACTGATGGAGAATTACACTCAAGTTATACAGTCAAAGTCAGATTTATAGTCCTTTTCTTGAAGCTGTTACTGTTGATCCACAACACCAAACTGTAAGCAAAGGTGGATGATCAACACATAGATCCTGCAACATTTGATTTCTGAGAACTTCCATGAAGAAGCTTGGGAAGTTCCTCAAATATCAAGCAACCTGGGGCCTTATTCATCAAGCCGTCGTAAGTATAAATACGTACGAAATTCTTAAGTAATACGTACGCATTTTCTTACGTGGTATTCAGGAANTCGCAAAATCAACCACCTGTTGCATCAGGATATGGTATCCTCTATCATCATGCCGAATTTCGAGGCAAAACAAAACTTCCAAGTGTGACTTTATTGAGCCGACTTCCAGCATTATTATATAGATGATAGACTGCGTTATGTAAAAGAAACTTTCATAACCGACGCGAGGCCGTTTAAATGTTGTGCTCTTGCCTAAGCACGCTATCGGTAGAAGTTGCACGCAAGAGATTAGGGAGGTTTCGCAAGCGCCCGGTTAGTAGGCCCTACGACGACGTTTATCTATTGTGTGGGTGTACCCAAACAATAGATAAACGTCGTCGTATGGCCTAACCGGGCGCTTGCGAAACTTCCCTATTAACATATTTTCCCGTCGTTTGGGACATTGCTTGCGACACCGAATTAAAGTGTAGCCGCATTTACATTACACGAATTTAACCAGGTGTCATAGAATGTAATGCCCCTGATATCAGATGCCCGCTTCTTTTGTTCAGGGGACATCTGGTAACAGAAGTTCCTGTCTGTTAGTGTCCGGCCTATTGTTAGTGTCGGTCAGAATCTATTGTTGTGGGGCATCTCATATCGGGGGGCATGACATTCTACGACACCGGTTTAATTTGCTCTGGGTCAGAACCGAGGTAGATTCGCCCCATATCAGGTTACAAATTTCTTAAAGCAATGTAAGCGGAACCGGGGTAGAATCGGAGTAGCCTCGGTTATGACAACCATACGCATGCGCTATACAGTCAAAATGGAGGCGCCAATTTCAGTTGTCCTGCAACACTGGCGTTTACTCCGGGGCACATTTTCAACCTTGGCACTTTGCCCATGTTGAAGTTAGGGTGAATCATACTTTACCGCGGTCATCGTTTTAAATCGTTGAGTGCTTTACAAGGAGAATGTCCACAGACTGTTGTTGATTACAACTGATGCCAATCAGAATTTCCACCACATGCGAACAGCTAGATAAACTCCCTACGCAGTTGGAAGTCGCGCCCCCGTCGGTTTACTCGCTCTACAACTGCTTTTCTTCGTGGAAGTCGCCGCGTTTGGTCAACAGATGGCGTCATGGCCTGGCGCGAGTTTTACAGCCTATCAGCACGCTGCTTTCAGAACTCTTTGGCCCGTTGGCAACGGATGTTCTTGTGCTACCATGGCTACGAACCGCTCGGCCAATGAAAAAGTGTCTCAGGCCAGCTTGGTTACCGGTTTCTCGGTGCTCTCATTGGTCGACTCTCTCAGCGCCATCTGTTGACCAAACGCGGCGAAATTTACGAAGTTAAGCAGTTGTGGAGAGCGGGTAGACCGAAGGGGGCGCGGTACACAACTGCGTAGGGAGTTTAACAGCTAGATTGCACCAGAACCATTGAGATGGGGCATGCCGAATGTCACGGTATTGGTAGCAGCAATCAGCACAACCAGTAGGATGAGGATACCTTGCTTCATACTGCACGCAAATACGAAAAGATCGACGGCAGAACAAGAATTCTAACTTCTAAAGTCTAACTTTGAAATGAGGATAGATCTGTAGTCCGTACGTCCATGGAGTTTTGAATTACCATGTTCATTACATTATACAGGCAGATGTACAGACAATATTTCTTTATGGTATTTTACATAAGTATACCAAAATAAACGACGGTGCGTACATTTTTCAATTTACATATTAAAATTCGATGCAGAGTTTGCTTCTGACGGCACCCAGAGTAAACGGAACCAGAATTCGAGAATTTGGCGTTGGCAATGTTATGCCTTTATTGGTGAAGATATAGCCTAAATCAATTTGGCCTAATGTTTGGAGGACGTGAGAATATTAAAGTCAGAAACAACTAGAAATTGACTTGTGAGTCAATTTGAAGACCGCCTTTTTTGAAAATTCACTGATGAATTTTGTAAATATGTTAGGGCAATGGAAACTGATGATATTGGGACTGAACATGCGTCATTTACAGTGTAGGCCTACATTTATGATGTAGCACATGGCTTTACAGTGCGATTGTGTGTTTCGCGCGGCAGCCAAGAGAGGGGGTTTTTGTTTTCAAAGTTAGGCCTACTAAATGTCACAATTGGTAAACTTGTCGGGTCATGACCATTTAAATGTTATTGATTTCAGACAAATGTGCGTGTCATTTTTCGCGAAAT